>JAXQQM020083895.1:0-20556 GCA_034641835.2 Pinus albicaulis
AGGAGGGGACTATTTTTAGGGCTAGAATTTCCTCGGCGGCATGGTATAGAGAGATATTATGGGCACTTCGTCCTTTGTGGAAAGAACACTTTTGATGCTTCGAAAACACAGTACTATCATTTTACGCACCTTTGGACCTTGTGCTTGATCCATGATGTCTTCAATCTGCCAAATCTTCCATACTTTCCTTATCTAAACTGAATTAAGGCTCAAAATATTGGTGGGGACCACTTAAACACCAGTTTTCCTTCAACACTCTTACTTTTTAGGGAGCACTAAGGGGCAATTGAAGACACTTTGGAAGCAGTCAAGTTACAGTGGTAGGCCTTGTGACAAGAATAAACAGAGAAATCATGGAAGGCAGGAGCATGAAAACTTAAAATGAATGTGTTTTAGGAAATGCATTCTGAAGAGCTCATGAACATAAATGCCTGTCTTGTCAGAGATTATAACCAGTGTAACATTGGCTCCACATGGGGATGGTGGCTCCTCTGGGGATCAGACCAAACTGATATTTGATAGTGCCAGATGCCTATGCCTGGCCTTTCTTCCTTTGTTCTCATCTTGCCACAGTGTGAAGTTGCCAATTTAGTGAAAAAAATCCTCCCAACAATCTCTTCTCACCCATCCTACAATCCTAGCATTTTTCTTCCAGTGTGCATTTGGACTAGCAGACCCTTTACACCATTTATTTTTTTTTAACCAACAAGGAGATAAACCTAATGTATTTATACCCTTATTACTCCATGAGACTAGATTAAACTGTTGGCCTCATATGTTTCTCTACCTATACTATATCTGCTAGGATTACACTGTCTAGCAAATTTCTTCTCTACATTCTACAATAGAAATTTAAAAGCAGTCAAGCTAGGATTAGGTAGTCTAGCTTGCTGTGGATGCAAGGCATAAAAATAGTTGCACATGGACAGAAATTTGTAGAAAATTGAAAACAAAATCTCGAAGGCTTGAGATTTGAAATTTTGAAGTATCCTTCTTTCTTTTGTGACTCAAGTTTTGAGCTTGTTAGAGTCACTTTCTCTTCTTCATTCAGCTCTGGTTTTGGGCTGGTTGGAGCTTATCTTCTTCCCTAGTCGTCGGTTCAGATTTTGAACATGTTAGAACCAACTGTTCTACTTCTTTGGCTCAGGTTTTGATCATATTAGAGCCAATCCTTTGCATTTCTGAGGTTCATGTTTTGAGCATGTCTGAACCTCTCCTTTCTCTCTGTTTTTTGGAACATTTTCTCTTTCTCTTGAAAACATAACATAACAATGGTATTTACAATGGAAATGGAGACTAGAAATTGGAAATCAGCAGAAGTAGTGTTTGAGCATTCTGCCATTGACAGGACCCCCAAACAGCTCTGTACCATCTGGTTCTTGTAGAAAAAATGCATTTGGACCCACTGTGGCTTGGATGATGTATGGACCCTGCCACAAACTGTCAAACTTGTCGTGCTTTCCTTTGTCCTCTCTCCTTGAGTCCCACTTCAGAGCTTTATCTCCAATTTTGAAATCAGAAGCCTTAGTTCTTTTGTCAAATATCTTCTTTATATTTTCCTGGACTTTCACAACTTTGTTATAGACCTCCTCCCTTGTTTGTTGGAGATGAATTGTTTGGTTTATCCTTCTCACCATGCTATCTTCTTCTGGCTGGATTTCTTGGACAAGTTTAATCACTGGTACTCCAAGGCTGGTAGGAAACACTGCTTATGTTCCATAGACAAGCTGATATGGTGACATGCCAATGGATTTCTTTGTTGTAAGCCTGCCAGCCCACAGGGCATGCACTAACTTGTTATGCCATGACATTTTGTTCTCTTCCAGCAGCTTTTTGATGATGGTCACCAGGCTCTTGTTTGATGATTTAGCTAAGCCATTACCTTGTGGGTAATAGGCAGTTGAATGACCAAGTGCTATTCGATATCTGTGACAAAAATCAACCATTTTCTTGGATCCAAAAGTAGAAGCATTATCAGTGATTATTTTTCTTGGGAAACCAAACTGAGAGAGGATATGGCCTTCTAGGAACCTAATGATGACTGAATCCGTGGCATTCCTAGTAGGTATAGCCTCTATCCACTTAGTGAAGTAGTTTGTGGCTGTTAAGATCCATTTGTGTTATGCAGAAGAAGCAGGGTGAATTTCTCCTATGAAATCTAGGCCCCATTGCATAAAGGGACCTTCAACAGTGATTGGTTGTAGAGGTAAGGGGAGGAGTTTTATTTTGCCTTCAAAAATCTGGCATTGGTGGTAGGAAATTATCATCTTATGGATGTCATTGAAGAGTGTGAGCCAATAGTAGCCAGCTCTGAGTATTTTGTTAGCAGTGGCTTTCCAGTTCAGGTGACCTCCACACTCTCCTGCATGGAACTCTTGTTTAATCCTTTCTACTTCAGACTCAGGAAAAAATTTAAGCAATAGGCCATTTGTACTTTTCCAGTATAAGCATTCATTCATTATGCAGTAGTTTCTGGCTTTAAGCTTCAGGAATATGGCCTTGGTCTTCGAAAATTTAGGAGGGGCATTGACGTGTGTGAGCACGTAGAGAATGTCAGAATACCATGGAGAGTTTTGAAATTTCTCCTCAATAGTGGGATCAAGAAATCCCTCCTGCTCATCCAAGGCATCTATCATGTTTATGTCAAGGGCTTGCAAATTTGATTCAACCATTACTTGAGCTAAGCCCTGACATTTGATCAGTTTTGTGGGTTTTATCTCAAGGTCATATTCTAAGATTACAGCAATCCATTTGCCCCTTTTCCCATCTGGGTCTTGGGACAAGGTGTCTTTAACCACTATGTTGGGTACATAGGCTATGGTGTGGGAATGCAGTATGTACACCCTAAAGTCTTTCAAGGCCTTAACCAAAGCATAGGCTTGTTTTTCCATTATGTTTTATTTCAAGGGTGCATCCCTCAGTGCTTTGCTGAAGAAAGAAATGGGCTGTTCCATTCCCTCTGGATTTTTCTGCAGTAGAACTGCAGCCACTGTATGCTCGGAGGCAAACGAAAAAATCAAGAAATCTTTTGAGAAATCTGGGCTGATTAGGACAGGAGCCTAGGTGAGTGCAATTTTAACTGATTCAAAAGATTTCTTAGCCTCAACAGTCCATTTAACTCCTACACCTTTCTTCAACATGTTAGTTATATTCCTAAGGTGTTCAGCTAAGTTGGGAATAAACCTCCTAAGGAAGTTGATTTTCCCAATGAAGGACTGTAACTCTTTGATGTTTCTCGGGTGTGTGATTTGTATTATTCCCTCAACTCTTTGTGGGTCTATCTTAATCCCTTTCTCGGATATGATGTGGCCAAGGAGCTTACCTTCTTGCAGCCCAAATACAGTGTTTTTAGGATTCAATGACAGACCAGACCTTCTACATTTTTCAAACACTCTTCTCAGATGTTCTAGTTGTTCTTCTTCAGTCTTGGAGTAAACTGTTATGTCATCTAGGTAGATGAAAATGAAGTGCCCTATTTCATCTGAAAATTCTATGTCCATTTCTCTTTGGAAGGTGGCTCCAGTGTTCATCAGTCCAAAGGGCATTTTTACATACATAAAGGTGCCCCATGGAGTGGTAAAAGTTGGTTTGAGTTGGTCTTCTGGGAGTACTAAAACTTGGTTGTAACCTAAAAAGCCATCTAACAGGGAGATCCTTTTTGAGCCTACTACCTTCTGAATAATGTGTTCCATTCTTGGCAAAGGATAGTTGTCTTTGAGTGAGGCTCTGTTAAGGTTCCTGAAATCAATACATAACCTAATCTCCCATGTTTTCTTTCTCATAGCCACTAGGTTTGAGACCCAATCAAAGAACCTCACAGGAACTATTATGCCTGCCTCATACATCTTCTTAATCTCTTTTTCAACTACAGGCAATTGTTTTGGGTTTATCCTTCGGAGTTTCTGTCTGAAGGGCTTCTGATTTTATTTCACAGGTATTTTATGTTGTATGATGTTTGTGTCATAGGCCTTTAGGTCCTCATAGCACTAGGAAAACACATCAATGAATTCCTTGAATAGGTCAATGTATTTCTTTTTCATGTTTGTAGACAGGGACTTAGACAATTTTATCATCTTGGGTTTATTTTCAGTGCCTATGTTGCATTCCTCGACATCAGAGTTTGCATGTTCTATAGTGGGCTTTTTTGCTACATCATCAAAGTCAAAAAGGTCCTCTAAAGGTGCTAGACCTTGAGGTATGTTCTTATCTGTAGTCTGCAGCACCTCTACTTCCTCACTATCTGCGTTTTCACATTTTTCGTTTGGATTTCCAATCTGTTCGTTTAAAGTGTTTATTTATATGTTACAGGGTGGTTCTTCCTCATCTGAGGGTTCCTCACTTAGGCAGCTGTCACTAGACATAGAGTCTGAATCAGAGAATTCAAACTCGTTCCTGCCTATCAAGAAATCTTCAATCTGCTTATCACCCTCAAAAACCTGCCAGTATTTTTCATTATCTGGCACTGCAGGTCTGAATTTGGTCTAAATGATGATTTTTTGGTCACTGGGAGGTTTGTGATACGAACTAGCTATGTAGGCTAATCCATTTGCAATTGCGTTCTGACTCCCAGGGACAAACACCAGATCGTATTCTACAAAGGTTTTCAATAGATACATTGCATCATTCCTGTATGCTCTCAGCCTAGGATGTTTCGTTGTGTATTCACCATTCACTTGTTTAATGATCAGCTTAGAGTCTCCATGCACAGTTATCCTACGAACTCCTAATCTTCTCAACAAATTTAAGCCTAGGATCAGAGCCTCATACTCTGTGATATTGTTTGTACATTTGAAATGTAGGTTACATGCATGGCTCTCTGCGTAGTCACTCTCTGTATTATGTATCCACACTCCTGCTCCTACAGTTCTCTTGGTGCATGACCCATCGAAATTCATTTCCCATAAAGGTTCGCTCTCGGGTTTATCATTGTTTCGTTCTTGATGTGGTGTAGGGACTTGTGAAGGGTGACTAATCAACTGACTACATTCTGTTTCTGGTTCACTCTGAGTTTCGTTTTTGGTGCACTACGTTATAGCATCATTTCTCACCTTCATATGATTCATGATTGCTTTTATGGCTTTGGGCACCCATTCCTACAGACTTGGACAAAATTCACTAAAAAACAATGTAAAAATCCCCATACGCGGTTATGCCCAGCTTTTTCCGTGTGTATACGCGATTCCACATGCACTTTTCCACGTATGCCATTAAATTCATTAAAAATATATATTAAGATTCCCTATTTTCGGGCTGGGTTGATGGTTACTCTGGTAGTTCAACCACCCTAGCACGTGGCCAACTGTTTCCAACTGTTGAAACTACTTTGAGGGAGTATAAAAGCCCCTCATGTGTATGGCCTAAAGGAGAGAGAGAAATCATTGATATTATACTTTGTTGGATTCCCAGTTCAAGTCTGATTCCCCGTGCCTCCTACACTTTCCCAGTTCATTACAGGAAACCCTTGTTTCCTGGAGATGCTCATCTCCCTATATGTCATCTCGTATGCACCAGTTTGGAAAGAATCTTAGCGAGGCAAGGGCGGGACGGATCCGGACGACGGTCTGCTCGAAGATCATGGAAGGATTCAGGTGATCTCTCCACTCGTTATTTCTGTACATGCTATTTATAATACAGAAGTACCATCTTGTTCCTGAAATATACGTGTTAGTGTCTGCTTACATATATGAGAATATTGTTATTTAAGCATTCATTATGGTTTATCTAATGTTTCATATGGATTTCACTAACATTTACAGTAGATATATGCTGTACAACCAGTTCTTCGTGCTTGTTTCTTCTTGTCTTTCAGGTTAAGAAGGAAGAAGGGTTGTTGGGGGTTTGGACCCCGCGGGATCTGCTTCAACCGTAGGACCTACGGGTAAGTTCCTCGATCTGCTCTATTTAGTTTTTCATGAACATGTATGGTTGTGTGAGTCCTTCTTGAGTAGCATGCCCTGCTCTGTGGAGGTTTAAACCCAACAAACCTCTAGGGTGATTTTCCCCGAAACAGAACTGGCGACTCCACTGGGGATCGCATTCTTGTGATTCCCCTATTGGGTGGTTTCAGCTGTTTGATAGGTTTCCAACAGTTTTAACTTTTATTTCCAGTCCAGTTTACTCTTTCTCAGTCAGACTGAAGTCCTGGTTTCTTATCCAGGCTTGATCCTTTTTGTTTTTTCATTATTTACCTTTATATATGCGGGTTTGTCTGCACACAGTCACATATACACACATTTTTTGTTAAATGGAGTCGCGTATACGTGAGTTTCCTTTAGCACAGTCGCGTATGCATGCTTGTTGCTAAACTGTGAAGTTGCGTATACCTAGGCAGATTTTGAAATTTTGGATTCCTTGGCTTTTTAGTCCTTTCTGTCTGTGGAGACCTGTTCCTGCAGTGTCTTTGTACCCTCTAGATTGTGAAGAAAGTGGTCTTTGGTCTTTTCTCTCTCTTGTTTGATTGAAAACTAGTCTTTTTGGCAAAGTATTGTGTCTTGTGCTGGCATTTCTGGTTCGAGTACCAAGATCTCTTTCTGGGGATTCTTGGCTGTTCTGCTTCATCAGAACAGAGAGCTCCTGCTCATTTACTCTTTCCTATCTTTGTGTTTTGCTTTGCACTACGATTTTTGCCCGTTTCTTGGTTGGTTTTCTTGAGTTCAGTCGGCTAGGTCTTGTTGCAACTTTTGAAGAGTCTTTCTTGGTTCTTTGAAGTTTTTGTTTGCGGCAAGGTTGTACTATTCTTCTAGGCTGAGTGGCTGAGTTTTCTTGTCTTCTTTTTCTCATATTGATCTTGCTACTAGTTAGCCCTATAAGATTTGGAGCATTGTTGAAGTTTGTGCTTGAAATTCAGTGTTGTTTAGCTTGGGATTTTATAGTTTTGCTTGGTCTTTTCGAACTCTTCCTTTATAAAACTCAAAAGCTCAAAAAACATTTTTCTTTGTTGTTTTTGTATTTTTGTTTTCGTTTCTTGGTATCTTTTGAAGCTTTGTTGAAGTTTCTTGCCTTTGGATTTTGGCTTGATTTTGGAAAGGAATTGTCATCGATTTCTTCCCTTGGTTTTTAAGTTTTTGGTGTCTTCATATTAAGAGTTCTTGATTTTGGGAACTAGCTTTCTGGACAACCAAAAAGAGTTAAAACTGAAGGACTTTTGGGAAATTTCACTCTGCTTTAGGAGATTTTGCATCTTAGAATTTGCATGCTTGTAGTGATTTGCATCAGGTGCACTTAAGCATTTAGTCATTTTCATAGTTTTTGTGAGTGTGAGTTTGTTATCTGAAAAGAAAAATACAATTTTTAATCTCGTAGAACCTGTGTAGAAGTTGCTTTTCATCGAAAGACAATAAATTCATTTGCATGTAGTTTGGTTTTTATTAATTTCTTTTCTGCGTCAAAACACCATAAGTTTCATCTCCGTATCCCTTTGACTTAACATAACAGCCGATTAAAATAAGTGATATAATTTAAAATCAACTAGCAAGTTTTCTAAGTGTCATACACCAACTAGCTAGGTTGTAGGGCCTTGGATTAGGTGAGTGGAGAGTTAACTCTCCAAGGCCGCTCAAACAAAACATAGAAGTTGATTAATTGAGCGAAATCGAACTCCGTTAGGTGGACCGGGAAAGCTCTCCTCCAGAGAGTCAAGCGCGAGGGGAAGTGAAGGCTGAGAAGAGGGATACCCCCTCTCTGATTAGCTGAATCTGACCTCAAGACCGTTCCGCCCGGCTTCTGACACGGATTGGTGCCCATAGTTGCCACTCCTAGGTTCCACACAAGTGACTGTGGGGGGGAATACCCGTGGTACCTGAGGCAGACGTCGCATCACTTTCAGCAGTACTTCTGGGGGGTGCCCTTGCGAAGCTTGGGTGCTTGAGCCGGCAAAGGCTGTCGTTAGGAGGTCGGCGTAACTGTTTCTGATACCTTCGCTAGTAGGCCTGGGCCGTAATTATCCCAGACTACTTTCGGGAGGTCCTATATTTCGCTTTCTTGTATTTTGGTGTCTGGTCCTAATCACCCGGAGCGGAAATACTTGAAGGTTGTTTGCTTGATTGTATCTCAGGGATTATTTTTTAGTGAGTGCTCTTTGCTCCTAGCTTGCCTAGCTTTACACTTTTTTGAGTCTAATTAAAATCTATAAAAGTGGCTGATCAAGCACCTCGTCGATCGAGGAGAATCCGGGGGTTATCTCCCGAGAGTTCAGAGCCTTCTTCGAGAAGGCGTAGGAGTGATTTAGCAGGTGGTTACCACCCTGTGGCGTCTGACACAGTGGAGAGAGATCCTCCACAAGGGTCTGAAGGTTTCATAGCTGATTCTGGTGTCGGTTCCGAGAGGAGCATTCCGCTCACCTCGCGAGTTTTATTTCCTCAGGAAGAAGATTTTCAAATTGAAGAAGTACCTGAACCTCCTGTGTCAGGTCCATCTCCTCTTCCTCCTGATTATCTGTTCGTTGTTCAATACATCGAACCTGAGTCAGAGAGACCGGAAGATCTCTCGTATCATTCATACCTTTTGATGGCCACGACTAGGAACGCGGCTTCTACTGTGAGTGCTGCAGGCATTCAGACTCCTGCTTCTGTTGAAGGAGGAGGCACTATTGCTTTATCTTCGATTGCTTCTAGTGCTGCTGTGTTTGGCTCTGGTTTCACCCAAGCACATGCTTCTCATTCTGGTCCCTTCTGTTTCGGAATGCCCACTAGTGGGATTCCTTCTTTTTCCTTTTCCGCTGCTGCAGTTGGATCTACACCCATGTCTTCCATGGCTAGTGGATCAGCTTCTTTTCAAGGGTTCCCCTTCGGAACTGGACACATTCCTAGTTCAAATCCTTCTTTAGGGTCCTTTCCATTTACTTCATAGACTCAGAGTTTCAACCCTTGGTCTAGAGGTCAAAGTTCGACTACTTTTACAGGTTGGAACCCTGTATTCACTACAGCGGGGGCAGGGAATCAGTTTTACACTGGTCACCAAGGGAATGCTTCTTTCCCTTCGTCAAGTGATTATCAGACTTCTTCCCCTCTGTCTAATGCCTGGAACCCCTATCAAGGGCTTTCCTCTTCATTTCATACTTCAGCGGGGGGAACTGGTCTGGGCTTTGGTAACTCGGCGTGGGGAGGAGGTTCTTCTCCTTTTTCTACGAGTTCTTTCTAGCAACCTGGTGCCTCATCAAATCTAGGGTATTCTTTTCAGAATGTTGGGAATCCATCCCATCAAGGATGGAATCCTCAGGCTCCACCTCGCTTACCTTTTCTGGCAATGTTAAACTTGCCAGATCTGTCGAAATTGACTAATGATTCGATTCGGTACGGTCCGGGGTGGCCTCCGGTCCCGACCAAACTACCTTCAGACATTCCAAAGTTTGAAGGGAAGAATGGAGAGGATCCGGCTGACCACATCACCACTTTCCATTTATGGTGCTCTTCTAACTCCCTGATCGATGATTCGATTAGGTTGAGATTGTTTCAACGCACCCTAACTGGAAACGCTGCCAAATGGTATATTGAGCTAACTGGGGGCAGTTTTTCTACATTTGGAGAACTGGCTGTTACATTTCTAAACCATTTTCAGTTGCCTGTCCGATATGAGGTTGGGACTGAACTCCTAGCTAATTTTAAGCAGGACGAGGCAACCCACATTTCTGACCACATTCAGGAATGGAGGAGAAGAAAGAGGCTTATTAAAGCTCATATTCCAGGAGAATTCCTTCTGGAATGGTTTCTGAAATCTCTGCAGTCAGACATTTCTAAAGATGTATCCCTATCTGGGGTATTTTCTGAGGAGCAGGCCATTTTTAGGGCCCAGCAGCTGGAACTGATCTATTCTCAGTCTGGGGTCCTCTATAAATATTTTCCCAATGCTCCTCGCTCCAAATTAGATTTATCCAAAACTAAGCCTGGTCCGCATGGTGATGGGCTTATCGGATCGATCAATAGTGGTGTAGCCAGCCTGCTTACTCAACTGCAGCAGTTGTCTTTGCAATCTTCTCCTTCTAGTCAGGCTATGCCTGCTGAGTCATCACCTTCCCAGTCTTTGTCCATAAATGTTGTCCAAGCTTCTGATCCAAAAGGAAATCAACAATCTGAAGGGAAGAAGAAGGGACGAAATAACAAGAAGAAGGGCAAGAACGGGAAGGGTAATGTGAATAAAACCAACGAGCATGTTGGTGAGGGTCCAAAGGAGAAGAAGAAAGTGAAGTTTCCATGCAAGTTGTGTACTGGAGACCATCTCACACACCTTTGCCCTAAAATTCAGGATGCGCAGCGCTTGTTAGCCTAGCAGGGTTCTTCTAGTTCCTAGGCTGTGTTAACAAACCCTTTTCCCCAAGGGCAACAATTAGTTGTTGGCGCGAACCAAAATCCTGGGGCTTCCTCTGGGGGCACCCAGGAAGGGGAAATTCCATCGAACATTTTCATGATGAGTGCTCACGCGGATATCGCTACGAGATCCCGTGATTATGGCGGAGAAGAGTCTTAGAAAGCTAAGGATATTCCTAATGCTACTGAGCCGCTTCACATTACAAAGCCTACTGTTGAGTCTATGCCTCGGATGCCCAAAGCATCCACTAAGCGTTTGACGATTAATACAAATGCTAGGGCTGCCTAGAACTACTCTATTATGGAAGATCTGGCATAGAGTCCTTGTGCTGTGTCAGCTTTAGAGGTGCTCCAGTCTTGTCCAGCTCAGTGCAGTGCCTTGCTCACTGCCATTGGGGCTATTTATCCGAAAAATTCTCTTCTGATTACTTTTGATATGACTAATTTTAAGAAGAGACTCCCCCATCATATGGCTTTTCATATTAAATCATCGTACCGGAAGTGCAATATCTTTCAGACGGTTGTTGATGAGGGTGCTTCCACATGTGTGATGTCTCTCACATGTTGGAAGACAATTAGATCTCCCAAAGGGCCCCACATTCCATCTGCCACTCTTGAATGCGTTCGTGGTCATTCTCCTGATTGCTGGTATTGTCCCGACTTTGCCCATCTGTGTTGGGGGAAAAACTGTCAATATAGAGGTTGAGGTAGTGGATGCAAGCTTGGACTACAACCTTCTGTTGGGGAGGAACTGGATTTATGAGATGGATGCCATTGCATCCTCATTATTTCTAATTATATGTTTCCCTCACGAAGGGAGGATCGTTACAATGGATCAACTGGACTGTCCTCCTGTAGACCCAAATGCATCTACTGACTCATCTGTTCCTAAGTTGGATAATACTAAGGCACCTGTTGAGAATTTAGGAGTTGGAATGTATTCTTCCTTGATGGGTACTTTCGATCTTCCTCCTCCTACGGTGCATATAAGTGCTATTTCATCCTCCAAGGCTCCTCTTCGAAGAGAGTTCTTCAGAACTCATTATTTTTCGGACCCTTGGACCTTGCCTTCCCCTACCACCACATTAGCGGAAGGTCAAGTGGGTGGAATGGAATTTCCGATGTCTGCAGCTGAGATTGCTTATCAGTCTATTGTTGACTCTGCAGATTCCATCCCAGCTCCTCTGTCACCAGAAGAGTTGGATGTCGATGTGGCTCCGGCTTGGACACTTAGTTCTTCTTCTGCCCAGGATTGCCTTGATACCACTCTTCCATATGAAGAGGCCATCCTGGAAGCTATGACTGGTATAGAAAGACCGTGGGATGACTTACATCATCGGTCTTACTTCTTACCTGATTTGAGCAAAGTTGAAACAAGTTTTTCAAGTCCTCAGTCTCCTGGTCCTGTTCACCCAGTCTTGAACCCTTTAGCACCAACACAGGTTTATGCTGAAGGGAACATGGCTGTGATTTCTCCTACTATCCCGGTGAACATTTCCAGGGATCCAAATATTATTGAGAATGTCTTCATTGAGTGCATGTTCCTAGGTGAAGAGATTCAGAAATTTCACAAAACTCTTTAAAGAGTATAGGGATGTTGGCTCCGGTCTTGAAATGCGGTATAGTAAAAAATTGTCCGGCATGAGAACAAGACTTATCCAAAGCTAAGCCGATGGGCAAAAACTTCATCCAGTCGATCTTAGGAAAGTAACGGCCTATCAAAGCTAAGGTTGAAGTTGTAAGGCGGGATTCATTTTCCCTGTTCCTTTGACTGAATGGGTTTCAAACCATGTTCCTGTAGATAAAAAGAAAGGAACAATTCGAGTTTGCATCGATTTGAGAGACCTAAATAAAGCATGTCCTAAAGATAATTACCCCACACTATTTATCGATCAGATCATTGACGAGTGTGCCGGTAATGAGGTTTTCTCCTTCATGGATGGTTTCTCTGGATATAATCAAATTACTATCCGTCCTAAAGATCAGCATAAGACTGCCTTTATTTATCCCTGGGGTACTTTTGCATACAAGAAGATGCCTTTTGGTCTTAAAAATGCTGGGGCTACCTTTCAGCGGGCCATGTCATATGCCTTCCACGACATCAAAAATATTATCGAGGCGTACTTGGATGATTTAGCTGCTCATTCTCGAAAGAGGATGGATCATCCTGCTCGCCTCCGGCAAATATTTGAAATATGTCGTTTCTATAAGATTAGATTGAATCCAAACAAGTGCGTTTTCGCGGTTACATCCGACCGGTTATTGGGATTCATTGTGTCTAGGGAAGGGATTAGGGTAGATCCCTTCAAGGTTGAGGCAATACTTCGATTTCCTCCCCCGTCCTCTATCCATCAGCTTCAAAGTCTACAAGGAAAGTCTAATTTTCTTCGGAGATTTATCGTAAATTATGCTGAAGTTACCAAGGGATTTATGAGATTGTTGAAAAAGGGAGTTCCATTTCTTTGGGATGACTTCGCTCAACACTCATTTGATTCTTTGAAAAAAGCATTGACCTTTGCTCCTTTACTGAGTCCACCTGATTATAGAAGGGATTTCCTTTTGTATCTGGCAGCAGCAGAATCTACTATTGGTATGGTTTTGGTTCAGGACGATGATGCTCTTACAGAGCATGTTATTTACTATCTTAGTCAAGGATTGGTAGGACCTGAACTTTGGTACACTCCGATAGAAAAGTTAGCTTTAGCAGCAGTTCATGTTGTCACGGTGACTCCGACGTGCATTATTCTTGGCTTATGTTTGTGACCAATCCATTTCGGTTGTCCTCGATGGCAGTGATTGGGGGCAAATAGAATCGATGGATTGTGATTTTGCAGGAATTTGATCTTGAATTTATGTCTGCCAAATCCAAGAAATCATTGGTTTTCACGGAATTGATCTCCGAGTTGCCCTGTGGAGAAGAGATGATCTATGATGAATCCTTTCCGGATGAACACTTGTTTCTTATCTCTTCATAGGATCCTTGGTATGGAGATATCATTGTGTATCTTCAGACTGCGAAGTTTCCCTCTACTTTTTCGAAAGATGAGCGTCGTAAGCTGCGTCACTTGGCCAAGAATTATTTGATTATTGGTGATGCTTTATACCGTCGAGGGGTTGATTCAATCTTGAGACGCTGCTTAACTCTCGAAGAAGCTGAGGCTGTGCTGAATGATTCCCACAGTGGAGCTTGTGGGGGTCATTTATCTGGGCTTGCTACAGCCCAAAAAATCTTGCGTGCTGGGTACTTTTGGCCCTCGATTTTCAAGGATTGTATCGAATCGGTCAAAAAGTGTCATCCATGTCAAGTCTATACTCGAAAAATGCGCGCTCATCCAGCTCCGCTTTTTCCAGTCATTACTGTCGGTCCCTTTACAAAGTGGGGTATTGATTATACTACTTGTAACCCGCCTTCGGCTAAAGGTCACAAGTACATTATTGTAGCAGTAGACTACTTTACGAAGTGGGTCGAGGCTATGCCTACTTTTAGGAATGATGGTGAGACAGTAGCTCTTTTTCTTTTCAACCAGGTTATTGCTCATTTTGGTCTTCCTAGAAGTTATCCTTTGATCATGGCGGTCATTTTCGAGGAATAGTATTTTGGTGTTGCAGATGAAACTACAAATTGGGTTTCCGGCAGGAGCATTCATCTCCATATTATCCTCAAGGCAATGGGCAAGTGGAAGCCGTGAATAAATCCTTGAAGACAATTCTTCAAAGGACAATTGATAAAGCTAGATCCAACTGGCATATTATGCTATATCCTGCACTTTGGGCATACAGGACGTCAGTGAAAACTGCAACTGGCTTTACTCCGTTTCAGCTAGTGCATGGGTTGGAATCCGTATTTCCCATTGAATGTGAGATTCCTTCTCTTAAGTTAGCTGTTGAACTTCTTCCTGACACTTCTAGTCTTGAAGAACGACTCCTTCATCTGGAACATCTCAATGAGCAGCGTCGGGATGCCGCCACGATGAATGAAGCACATAAAAACCGAGTTAAAGTTCAGTACGATAAGGCGGTCAAACCCAGGGTTTTTTCGGAAGGTGACCTTGTTTTGGTCTATGCCCAAGAAAAAGATGCCCTGGGGGCAGGAAAGTTTAAGTCCATGTGGTATGGCCCCTTTATCGTTAAAAAAGTCCTTAAGAAAGGAGTGTATACCTTGGTTGATTTCGAAGGGAACGAGTTGCCGGAGCCCCGAAATGGGCTCTATTTGAAGAAGTATTATGCCTAGGCTTCGGCCTGGCATGTTGCTTTTGTATATAGTAGTTTTTTGCTTTGTACATATCTAGTTGATTTTCGATCTTTGATGAGTTGGTGATGTTTTTGATCTGCTTTGGCAGGTTGTGTTGGATGTCATGAGTCATTTTGGTTTTGCCGATGGTGCTAGTAGACACACCCGGAACTTAGCTTCCGCGGCTTGGGTGCTTCATTATCCATCCGGTCAGCTGTTAGTATCAAGAGGGGTCTACATTGGTCCTGCTTCCAATAATATAGCAGAATACACTGCAGTTGTTCATCTACTCTCGGAGGCAATATCTTTGGGTGTTGATTCATTGGTAGTTTTCTTGGACTCTCAGCTGGTGGTGTCGCAGTTGAACAATACTTATCGGGTTCGTGACCCATTTTTATTACGGTTGTTCTTGAGGGTACGTTTGTTACAAAGATCATTTCAATTTTTAACTTTCATTCATATTCCTCGAGCTGAAAATTGGTTAGCAGACTCATTAGCTAATCAAGCAATTGATTGACATATTAATCATTCCATTCAATAAAATTTAATCATAAAAAACATCATACATTTTGATACATTTATCACATCACATCAAATATCGCTGTATATATATCATCAGAGTGTTCAAAAACTTTACAAAAATTTGGATCCATAAGGTCATACAAAACTTGGGCTTATGCCCGATCATGTTCAGTCTCAAAAAAGAATATACAGTCATCTAATACATAATATCTATCTACTCCTGAGGTCCCTGCCCAGAAGTCGTGTTCCTATAGAACATGATTGCGGTGGCAACTCGGCGGAATAACCGTACCCAGTCTCGGGGCACTCCTACCACCCGTCTCTGGACGGCTTCCGGCAGATCTTCCACGGCAGCCATAGGTATTTGGCGGGTTAACCCCTCCAAGTTCCTCTGCACAGCCTGGAGAGTCCTGTCTGAATCCACTGTATCTGCTTCGCCCCTGCGACGCTTGTGGCGTGGGAAACCCTCAGGTCGAACTGGTCCAATATCTGTATCATGATCATGTTTACATTGTCAGTCATTATGAATCCAATCAAAAACATGTTTATTTTTATTTTTTCATACATATTTGAAAAAATCCAAAAAAAATTATATAAGTCAAAAAAATTTGCAAACTTACCGACTGTGCCCCATGCTGTGCCTGGTGGAAGAACAAGATCTGGATCTCCACGAAAGTCCATCCCGACATAGGGATAGTCATCCACAGCGATGATTTGTTCTCCCCACCAAAGGAAGAACTCATCATCCCAAGTGGTCCGGGGAACTTCACTTCCCCCTAATCTCTTCATCATGTCTGCCCAACGAGCAATTCTTGGATCTCTAGGGTTGTTGATGGTAGAGATGACTCTGGGTCTCAATGCTGGTATCTTCTCAAAGAAGAATGTCATCAAAATTGTACTGTATCCAAAGTGTTTTGTCTTTGCTTGACGGATTGAGGTCAATTGTTGCTTCATGTTTAGTAATAGGGCTGTGCACCAATCATATACATGAGTTAAGCATTCCACTGCTATGCTCATTTGCGTCCTGGACGCCTGGTGTAGGGAGGCAAATCCTGCCACTCTGCCAATGGTGAAAAGGAGGATTTTCATGTGCAAATCCCTTAAATCTTTAATTGCAATTTGAGTTCCAACTTTCTTGGAACCCTCTACGCGGTACACGTGGACGTAATCTTCCACAGTTAGCCCTCCCAGGGGCTTCCCGTGCAAGTCTACTGGTTCTCCCCTCCGGGAGAGTCCAGTGATAAAATATATGTCTTCCACTTCAATGCGTACTGGCATCTGATCTATCATAAAGCAGTCCTCTTCCGGTTCCCAATAATTCACGAGCATTTCTAGCAACCAGACATTGCTTTTCATATTTGGCATTTTGAAAAATTTGAGCAATCCGTAATTCCGAAGAATATTTTGCGATGCTCGATCTTGCATGACTTCTTGATCAATTGCACTGTGTTCACGCTCTCTCCATGAGATTGTCATCCTGTCAAAATTCAATAAATCCTTCATTAGCCACGCATTTTTCATTTGGGCCTGCGCATACGCGACTTTCTTTGTGCACAGTCGCGTGTATACGCGACTTTACTGTTACCAACCCGCGTATGCGCAAACCCGTGTTTTTTAGAAAGGGTTTCTATGGTGAAAATCACTAAATTTTAATTTATGAACAGACAAAATGATTTGCAAGGATGATTGAGGAGCTTACCTGACAAATTCGGTGCGATTCGACGGTCGGTTGCTCCTGATTTGACGAAAGAAGTTTTTTGCTCCAGAGCACTTTTTTCCAAATCAGCAATGTAACAATGAACCAAATATGAGGTAATTTGTCTATTTATGGCTAAAAAGTTGAAAATTTTCGCAAAAACTTGTTATGCTTATTTTTTCGATCTATCTTAAGCTGCATAACCCGGATGCTTGGAAGTGCCCAGTTTGGTATGTTTTCAGGTACATTTTGACGATTTTGAGATTTTTCCCAGTTTTTGATCCATGATTACTGACTCGTCACGGCAGGTATATGATCTTCACTGGCATATAGGTTAGGGAAATCACTTTCCGCTGCATCTTGCATACTAGCCTCCATACTAATCACTTGCCATAGGGTCGATCCCATCAGGTCATGACTATTACACCCATTTCACTCACCGATTATTTAATCATGACTTGGTGGTAGAGCCTTCCTTTACATGGGCTTCCTAGTTAGTTCCTCGCTATCACTTGTTGCCCATGCTGCGTTTTATGTAGGCTCAGGAGTCCTCTTTAGTCCCGCCATGACTTATGTGTTGAAGCTTCATTCTTCTTCTTCCTCATTATCATTTTTCTGGCTATTACCCTAGAGGCTCCCTGGTGTTGTTGAGTTGTATTACTGCATTGCATATTGGCTACTTGTTTATCCTGGCCTTTAGCTGGCTTCATTTGGACTCAATGTTTAAGCCAAATTTTGACCTTGTCTATTTGTACAAGTTAACCATTTCATGCACTTAGCTATCGCAAATTGACACCATTTTACCTATGGATGGAACATTCCTCTGAGTATCGCTTACCAGTTTCCGCCACCTTGCATTGAGCATAGGATCGTTCCAATCCCAGGAACTAGTGCATCTGTTTCTTGATACTCGTTCTATCCATTGTACCATAGCATTCTTTTATTCTTTTTCGGGCTTATTATATGAAAAAGACAAAAAAATCAAATATAACAAAAAGAGCGGGAACGGGATGTATCTTCGTTATTTTGATGGCAGTACAGAGTCAGTTTGTCGCCCTTGAGCAAAGCACATATACTTATATATATCTCCTTCATTTGGGATGGTTTTAGTTTTGACCTAGGTTCAACCTTTACCATGTTTCACTTGTCAGTTCTCCCCCGGTTGGTTATCTCTTCCAATCATATGGAGAGTTTGTTTTGCCTCCTGCATGACAGACTTATACAGTGTCACTTTTTACTGCCATGGTCATCATGAGTCATGCTTTTGTTCAAGGGAAGTCTAACCTGAGTCGGCCATTCTGCGGTGTCTCTTGACTCATTATTCAGTCGGCCTTCCCGGTCTTGTCAGTATCATGTTCTATCACATCAGATGTTTTGGTCTTCTGCTCGTGCTGGTTTGAGAAGGTCCCCATTGACTTCTTGCCGGCGGGTTTGTCTCTTATCGACTACGACACATTACTCTGAGAGAAAACCTAGAGCCGCACCTTGGGCCTATTTCCATCATTGATAGGTGACCTCGTGCTCAGCATTTGATCATCATCATGGGTCTTTGACTGAGTGGTTTCCCCTGTGTTCGACGTCAGCACACATTATCACACTTGGGATTCGTGCGGTACCTTGATTTCCATTTGACCCTATCGGTGGATTTCTCGCCTCTGTGTCAGCTTTCATTATTGGTTGGTTCAGAGGGTTTCTTCCGTGCGCTAGCTTCATCTTGTGCATGTCGGAAACGTACTTCGGTTTTGGTTCCGTCCCTCTACTTCGTCCGATTCCTTCCAAATATTGGCCTGCGGGTTACACTCGCGCTGGACTGATGTGGGATGCCTTAATGCCTTCCTTCCAGCAGATCTTTTCCCATCGACTCCGACTCATTTCTCTAGGAATAAGGTCTAGAGTCTTTTTGTCAGTACCTTAGGGTTTGCAGTCATCAGTGGCAGACTCTTCGCTATCGACAGTGGGGATTCATTAT
This sequence comes from Pinus albicaulis, assembly GCA_034641835.2. NCBI lineage: Eukaryota > Viridiplantae > Streptophyta > Pinopsida > Pinales > Pinaceae > Pinus > Pinus albicaulis. The sequence goes on from JAXQQM020083895.1 coordinate 18,720, forward strand.
TGCCTCCTGATTGGTAGATTCTTTCAAGTGTTCGACTTCAACTCATTCATTCGCACTTGTTAGATTGTACTGGGGCACCTTGACACTCATTTTCATTATTGGTGGGTTGTCTCGCGTTGGTTAACGGTATACATTATTGACCGGTAATCCAACGATTTATCACATGGTCGACTTCAGCTCATTTATTCCCATTGTGTAGAATTGTGCCATAGTGATCGGTGAAGACCTCGGGTTGCATCAGCATTTCTCGGTTCACTTTTGACAGTCCATCCAGTTTCTGCCAGTGATGCCGTTCACCCTTATATGTTCCAGTTCAGTACAACAACAACTTATATGTTGGCTCCCGAGTTGCGTGATTGTACCGTTTATTCCACCTCTTATGATTTGGTACTTGGAGATTCAATTACTTATATGATCAGACATCCAGTTTCAGCATCATTGATCAGCTTTCTATATGTGATACTTAGACATTGATTATGACTTGTACTTCCGGGCCATGCTCAGATGATTCATTGTGTACTTTCAGTTCAGCTATACTTGTATACATGTTGGATCTATTCAGTACTTTCGATATGATGCATTTTTGACTGAGCATGGGTATGCCCACCTCAGCATGAGTTGACTCTCTGTTTTCTTTCATTGGTTTTTGGCAGGCTGAAATCTGGTGAAGTCCTCTCTTGTCCTTGTGAAGTTCTTTCTATGTGCATAATATATTTCGGCCATCATGTACCCCTTCTGACCTCATATATTAGGGGGCATCTGTTATAGCATCATTTCTCACCTTCATATGATTCATGATTGCTTTTATGGCTTTGGGCACCCATTCCTACAGACTTGGACAAAATTCACTAAAAAACAGTGTAAAAATCCCCATACGCGGTTATGCCCAGACTTTTCCGCATGTATACGTGAGTCCACATGTACTTTTCCGCGTATGCCATTAAAATCATTAAAAAATATATTAAAATTCCCTATTTTCGGGCTGGGTTGATGGTTACTCTGGTAGTTCAACCACCCTAGCACGTGGCCAACTGTTGAAACTACTTTGAGGGAGTATAAAAGCCCCTCATGTGTATGGCCTAAGGGAGAGAGAGAAATCATTGATATTATACTCTATTGGATTCCCAGTTCAAGTCTGATTCCCCGTGCCTCCTGCACTTTCCCAGTTCATTACAGGAAACCCTTGTTTCCTGGAGATGCTCATCTTCCTATATGTCATCTCGTATGCACCAGTTTGGAAAGAATCTTAGCGAGGCAAGGGCGGGACGGATCCAGACGACGGTCTGCTCGAAGATCGTGGAAGGATTTAGGTGATCTCTCCACTCGTTATTTTTGTACATGCTATTTATAATACAGAAGTACCATCTTGTTCCCGAAATATACGTGTTAGTGTCTGCTTACATATATGAGAATATTGCTATTTAAGCATTCATTATGTTTTATCTAATGTTTCATATGGATTTCACTAACATTTAGAGTAGATATATGTTGTACAACCAGTTCTTCGTGCTTGTTTCTTCTTGTCTTTCAGGTTAAGAAGGAAGGACGGTTGCTGGGGGTTTGGACCCCGCGGGATCTGCTTCAACCGTAGGACCTACGGGTAAGTTCCTCGATCTTCTCTATTTAGTTTTTCATGAACATGTATGGTTGTGTGAGTCCTTCTTAAGTAGCATGCCCTGCTCTGTGGAGGTTGTAACCCAACAAACCTCTAGGGTGATTTTCCATTTCAGTGCACTGTCCAAAGTTTTCAACATTGTTTTCTTCTGAGTCTAGAGTAGCTATTATGTTAAAGTCTATGGGCCCTGTTTCATTGTTTGTATCTCTGTTTTTTAATCTT
>JAXQQM020061922.1:0-50935 GCA_034641835.2 Pinus albicaulis
TTTTGATAAAGAATTTTCTTCCAAAAACTCTAAAATGCTTCATAGTGGGAGGATTACCATACCAGAGTTCATATGGAGTTTTATCACTATTTACACGAACATGTGCCTTGTTAAGAATATTTACCGATGTATGTGCTGCTTCTCCCCAAAATGTGTCAGGTGTTCCGGAATCATCAAGCATAGCTCTAGCCATTTGTTGAACTGTTCTATTCATTCTTTCTGCTACTCCATTTTGTTGTGGAGTACCTGCTACCGAAAACTGTCTTTTTATACCATGTTGTTCACAAAATTCAAGGAATTCATCTGATGTATATTCTCCTCCTCGATCAGATCTAAGACACTTGATTTTTAGATCTAATTCATTCTCAACTAGTGCTTTGAAGATCTGAAATTTCTCAAATGCTTCATCTTTGTGTTTAAGCAACCCAATCCAACACATTCTAGAGAAATCATCAATGAATAAGATATAGTATTATTCACCACGTGGTGAATTTTTCCTCATAGGTCCACATATGTCAGTATGAATGAGTTCAAGAGGCTTAATTGATGATCCTTCCTTGGCATTAAATTGTACCCTGGTTTGCTTGCCGAATTGGCAAGATTTGCATATGATATTTTCAGGTAGAGTAATATTGGGAAGATCACGAACAGCTTTAAGTTTGCTTGATTTGTTGATTTGAGAGAAGCTCAGATGCACCAACCTTCTATGCCATAGCCAGTTTTCTAAAGATTTACTCAAGTAACATTGTTCTTTGAATTTCTTTAATACATACAGGTTGCTTGGAGTTCTTTTTCCTTTTATAATTGTTTTACCTGTATCAAGATCACGTACCACACATTCTTTTGAACTAAAGACAACTTCGGTTCCTTGATCACACATTTGACTTACACTTAACAAGTTATGCTTTAATCCATCCACATACATGACTTCATTAGCTTTCACCTTTTCTTTTAGAAAAACAGACCCTTTTCCCTTAATGACTGCAGGAGTATCATTTCCAAATGTAACATTCTTTTCCTTTTCTAGAGCACTATATGCAATAAGTTTGTTTTTTTCACCTGTCATGTGTCTTAAGCATCCACTATCAATGTACCATTGGTTTTCTTCATCTTCTGCAAATAACGCTATGCCACAATTTTCAACCTGTAATTCCTTCTTTTTCCATACTTTGGAGCTTGAAGGAAAATCCTACTCTAGCTTACTTTAGCCTAGCCTAGCCTAACCTAATATTTCCTAGCCTAGTTAAGAATAATCTCTCCTAGCCTAGCCTTACCTATCCTAGCCTACTCTTTCCTATCCTAGCTAAGCATATTGTTTCGTTATGTAGCAAAGTCTACTCTTTCCTAGCCAAGCCTATGGTAGCCTACCCCACCGTACCATAACTAAGCCTAGCCTAGGTTAGACTAACCTACTCTATCATAGCCTAAAATACTCTATCCTATCAATTCTAGCTAAATCTAGCCTAGCCTACTCTAGCCTAACCTATTTTGGCCTATGATAGCCTAGCCTAGCCTAGCCTAAGACTATTCTAGCTTTGTCTAGCCTAGCCTAGCCTACTCTAACATACTCTAGTCTAGCCTAGTCTACTCTATCCTAGCCAAGCTTAGCCTACTCTAGCCTAGCCTAGATTAGCCCACTCTAGCCTAGCCAAACCTAACATTGCCTAACCTAGCCTACTCTAATATACTTTAGCATTTCCTACTCTAGATAAGCCTAGACTAGCCTAGCCACCTTTATCCTATTATAGCATAGATTACTCTTTCCTAGCCTATCCTGGGATTACTCTATCCTAGCCTAACCTTGCCTAATCTACCCTAGCCTAACCTACTCTAGCATATTCAATGCTAGAATATCCTAGCCTAACCTAATCTAGCCTAACCTACTCTAGCCTATCCTAGCCTAGCCTACTCTAGCCTACACTAGCCTAGCCTAACCTTTCCTAGCCTTGCCTTTTCTAGCCTAACTTACTGAAGCCTATCCTAGTCTAACCTAGTCTAACCTACTATCCTACAAGAGCCTAGCCTAGGCTTGACTACTTTAGCCTAGTCAAGCCTATCCTACTCTCTGCTAGCCTAGCCTACTCTAGCTTAACCTAACTCAGGCTATCCTAGCCTACTCTAAGCTACATTACCCTAACCTATTCTAGACTAGCATAGCCATATATTTGGTACTCTAAACTAGCCTAGCTTATCCTATCCTATCCTATCCTACTCTATCCTAACCTAGCTTAGCTTAGCCTAGCCTTTCCTAGCCTATGCTACTCTAACCTACATTAGCATAGGCCAAGACTAGCCTATCTAACTCTATCCTACTCTAGCCTAGCCTATTCTAGCATATCATACCCTACCCTACTCTTTCCCAACCTAGTTAATCTTACTCTAGCATAACCTATCTTATTCTAGCCTAACCTACTCCATCCTAGCCTAGCCAGCTCTAGCCTAGCTAAGCCTACTCTTTCATAGCCCAACATAGCCTATACTAACCTACTCTATCCAAGCCTAGCCTACTCTAGCCTATTCAATCCTAGCCTAATCTACACTAGCCTACTTTACCCTAACCTAGATTTTCATATGCTAGCCTAATGTTTATGCTAGCACAATACATACTAGCCTACTTTAAGCTATCCTTGCCTAGCACAACCTTGTAGCCTAGCCTAGTCTGCTCTAGCCTGACTTAGCCTGGCCCTGTATACTATAAGTGTAACACCCCCAAGTTCTATGCTTTTTAAATTAGACATTTGAACATAAGTCCATAGGGGAGTGGACCCCAATGGATAATTATTGTGTGGATATGGTTAACTATTTATTTATGAAAAATAAATAAAATACTGTGCATGCACTATGACCAGATGAGAAAGTGAGATCACATGCCTAATCCATGAGGTGATGGAAAAGGAAAAGACTTTCTCCAAAATCTTTCAAAAATCCTTGAAAGAAATTATTTCTAATTTAGATTTTTGAGGAAAAAATCTAAATTTCCCCAATGAAGAGGAGTAGTTGGGAAGAGGTGAGAAAAAGCTGGAAAAGCTGAGGAAAAGCTTAAAGCAGCTTTAAAGAGTCCCAAAATGGGAACCCTAGGCTAAACAGGAATAAATCATCCCGAAATTCTGGACGCAGAATTGGAAACAGGCTTTGGGGAAAGCACAGCTTAAATAAGCTGCTCCAGAACAGATTGAGGTTAGTCTGTTTTGGGAGGATCTCAGCTCGGGGGTGAGTTCTGGAGATAGACGAACTCTACGGTTGGGAGGACTGGTCATAGTAGAGGTGTGCATGCACAAATTTGGAGATTTCTATAAGTCTGTATTAAACATATCCCTGTTTTATGAAATTTGATGTTATGGTTCATTATGCAATTTATGAATTGTGATGTTATGGTTCATTATGCAATTTATGAATTGTTATGTTATGGTGCATTATGCAAATGTTAGATTGATTAATGGTTCATTAACTTATGTAATTGCAAACTAAAGCTATTGATAGCAGAGACAAATGGTTGGGTGTAGGGATGAGTACCTTGTAGTAATGAGGTTAGAGATGATAGATCAATTGAACAGCCAATCTAATAACTATGTATAGGTATAGTTTGCTATCTTTTAAAGGAATATTTAATTTCTGTGTGTATAAACAGAAAATGTTAACAAAACAGTACCCATGAACAGCAAGTCCCAAACAACTAAACCTATCATAACAATACTGATGGCACAAAATTCCCTGTAACCAATAACAGAAAGTAAGAACCAACAACCCTGTGATAGAAGTATGGGGTTCAGTATGTCGGCTGCGTTCCAATGGAAAGAATTGTAAAAGTTAGAATTTAAATTATTCTATTAAATGTAAGTGTAAACATATGAAAGCAGAAGTTGAATCCTAACTAAGGACGAGGATCTAACACTAGGAATTCTAAACTATCCAGTTTAGTATCCTCTACCTCCATTTGATTGAAGCAAGAGGATCTGTTTCCTAGTTTTCCCATGGAACAGTTGAATCTGTACCAGAGTGTCACACATGTTGAATGTTTGTAACAGTAAAATAAGGGGGGAATCCTTTTGAACAATCTAGTGTGTGATAAAAGTTTGTGTGAGGTAATATTGTAAGCATATGTAAAAATACAATGAACAGAGCATCTGTGTACCGTCCATATAAACTGCTGGGAAAGTAGTTGGAGCAATGGAGGTTAACTGAGTATAGATAGATGTATGCGAGGATGCACACATCTATACCTCGATGCTGAAACTTTAAAATGTTGAAAATTTTATCAGGCCTGCAAACTGGAAAGTTGAGGAAGGGCCTAGCAATCATCTAGAGTTGGACAAAACTCTGAAAAGAAAAACCTGAGAAATACAAAGTAATATATATATAGCTATATAAGTCTACTAGATGGACTGAGAGAGGGGATGTCAAGCCCAAAAATTTTCATGGAAATTCTTATATTCCATGGCTGTCTATAAGTACTGAAAAGAATGTAAAACCCGGATAACAGTCTGAATTTGTAAGTGATTCAGTATAAGATTTATCAATGTTATCTGGCGCATAAAGTGGGGAACATCTGAGTTATGTTATATGTGTAGAAAGCTGGGTCTGGGAGACGTGACAAATGGTATCGGAGCAAGTTCAAAAATTGGGCAAGATATGTGCTCACAAAGAAATAATAAACTGTTATAAATCTTATGAATAGTAAAAATATTACTTTAAGTATACTTGCAGGACAATCACTTATCCCCGCAGAAAATTTGCTAAAAAAAAAACGAGGCAAATTTGAACAGTAAGCAGTCTTGAAGGATATAGCTGCAAAACTTAACCAAAGGGGACGAGTTACGCTATTAAGGAGGAGTCTACTGCATGAATGTTGAAATAAAATGTTTTATTTTCTTCAATCCATATGAAGTGACTACATAGAAAAACAAAAAATAAAATTATTAAATATAGATTTATTATCAGTTCTACATTTAGCAGCATGAGCTACAAGGAGTACCCCTTTGCCATTCTGCATGGTGGTAGAACCTTAAGACGTAAGATATTGGATATGACATTCAAGATGGTATAGAAAAAAAAATATATATATATATACTTCTGCTCTATCTGAGTGATATAACAGTTATAAATGTTTATATTGCACTCTAAATCTATCTTAAATTCTTGAAGACAAGTATCATAGCAAATGATTTGATTTATCATTAAATTCCTCTAGTTAAAGCACTATTGGACACATATAGGTGTCCATCGAAAGCAAAATGGAAAATTAGAGTGAGGACATTATAATAGATAGTCGTATTAAGACAAAGGGTAAATCTGCCCTATAGAGGTGTTACATCAGGCATCACCAATATAGAGCGTATAGTAGATTAAATTTATCTCTAACCCTTGAAAGAAATGTTAGGGTTATGGACTTAATCTATGCTTAATGAGCATTATCAGTTAAACTGTCGAATACATGTATAGGAAATTTACACAAAAGAAATACGCATCTATTACCAAGTGTAAATCACTAGTACAAGGAGAACCCTTTTTACATTGACTCCAAAGGAGTTATGTATATAAATGAAAACATATAGAACACAAAAGGGAAATATGTGTCTGATATAATATTGATATGTAACCATACACGTTGGAACGGAGACTTAAATACGAGTTATATATATAAATCAGACATGTAAAAAGGGTGACCAAAGTTCGAACCAATTAAGTTACACAGAAAATACATAGATGATCTTTTCTACTGGCGGTGTAACACCCCAAGTTCTATGCTTTTCAAATGAGACATTTGAACATAAATCCAAAGGGGAGTGGACCCCAGTGGATGATTATTGTGTGGATGTGGTTAATTAATTAATTATGAAAAATAAATAAAATATTATGTATGCACTATGACCAGATGAGAAAATGAGATCATATGCCTAATCCATGAGGGATGGAAAAGGAAAAAAGACTTTCCCCAAATCTTTCAAAAATCCTTGAAAGAAATTATTTCTAATTTAGATTTTTGAGGAAAAATCTAAATTTCCCCATTGAAGAGGAGTAGTTGGGAAGAGGTGAGAAAAAGCTGGAAAAGCTGAGGAAAAGCTTAAAGCAGCTTTAAAGAGTCCCAGAATGGGAAGCCTAGGCTAAACAGGAATAAAGCATCCTGAAATTCTGGACGCAGAATTGGAAACAGGCTTGGGGAAAGCACAACTTAAATAAGCTGCTCCAGAACAGATTGAGGCTAGTCTGTTCTGGGAGGATCTCAGCTCGGGGGTGAGTTCTGGAGATAAACGAACTCTAAGGTTGGGTGGACTGGTCATAGTAGTGGTGTGCATGCATAAATTGGGAGATTTCTGTAAGTTGAATTAAACATGTCCATGGTTTATGAAATTTTGCTGTTATGGTTCATTATGCAGTTTATAAATTGTGATGTTATGGTTCATTATGTTGTTTATGAATTGTCATGCTATGATGCATTATGCAAATATTAGATTGATTAATTGTTAAGTAGTTCATGTAATGGCAAACCAAAGCTAGTAATATCAGAGACAAATGGTTGGGTTGTATGGATGAGTATCTGGTAGTAATGAGATTAGAGATGACAGATCAATTAAACAGCAAATCTGATAACCATGTATAGGTATAGCTTGCTATCTCTTAAGGAAATATTTAATTTCTGTGTGTATAATCAGAAAATGTTAACCAAACAGTACCCATGAACAGCAAGTGCCAAATAACTAAATCTATCATAACAATACTGATGGCCCAGAATTCACTGTAATCAATAACAGAAAGTAGGGAACAACAACCCTCAACTGTGTTACAATGGAAAGAATTGTAAAATTTAGAAATTACAATATTCTGTTAAATGTAATTGTACACATATGGAAGTGGAAGTTGAATCCTAACTAAGTACGAGAATCTAACACTAGGGATTCTAAACTATCTAGTTCAGTATTCTCTACCTCCATTTGAGTGAAGCAAGAGGATCTGTTTCCTAGTTTTTCTGTGGAACAGTTGAATCTGTACCATAGTGTCACACATGTTGAGTGGTTATAACAGAAAAATAAGGGGGGAAAAGCCTATTGCAAAATCTATTGTGTGATAAAAGTTTGTGTCAGGGAAGATTGTAAGCATGTGTAAAAATACCATGAACAGAACATCTGTTTACCGTCCATAGAAACTACTGGGAAAGTAGTTGGAGAAATGGTGGTTAACTGCGTAGAGATAGATGTATGCGAGGAGGCATACATTTATACCTCGATGCTGAAACTTTAAAATATTGAAAATGTTATCAGGCCTGGAAACTGGGAAGTTTGAGTAAGGGCCTAGTGATCATCTAGAGTTGGACACAACTCTGAACAGAAAACCTGAGAAATACAAAGTAATATATATAGATATATAAGTATACAAGTCTATAAGGGGAGGTCAAGCACAAAAAAATTCTCAAGGAAATTCTTGTATTCCATGGCTGTTTATAAGTACTGAAAAGAATCTAAACCCTGGATAACAGGCTGCACTTGTAAGCGTTTCAGTATAAAAACTATAACTGTTATCGACGCATAAAGTGGAGAATATGTGAGTTACGCTATATGGGTAGCACTCATCACAGGTTCAATTGTATTTCTCCAATCGGGGTGTATATAGACCTGTTATGAAAATGAAAAAAAAAAAATGGGTTTGGGAGACGTGACAAATGGTATCGGAGCAAAGTTCAAAAATTGGGCAAGATATGTGCTCACAAAGAAATGGTTAACTGTTATAAATTTTATGAATATTAAAAATATTTCTTAGAGTATACAAATATTTTGGATATACTTTCAGGTATACATGTAACAGATGGTGAGGAAGTAGAAACATTGATATGGGGGTACTATGAGGAGGCTCATATACCAGAATGGTTAAACCTATAATAGGTTTAAAACTGGAAACCGATATCTCTCAGAAAAATAGCATTTTTATGTAAAATAATAGAGTATGAAGAAAGTTTATAATGACATATTCAGCTATAGTTCTACTATCATCGTTATGTAAAAGAAATTTCAGCGTTCATAAAGCTAAGATACTGAAATCATCTAAATACAGTAGAAAAGATCAATGCTGAAGTTAATGGAAAGGAAAGGGGAAAATGGTACTACCAGGAACATGCAGATGTCGAGCAAAGACTACAAGGAGTATAGAAGGAGGATTTCCATTCTAAAAACTGCTAAACTAAGTATTCCTTACTATGATGAAAAACAAGAGACAAATGAATTTATATTTATTCTCTAGATACATAGAAAAGGGAACTTCTAGAGATAAGATAGTGGTATGTTCCTGAAAATTTCTGTTCATTCAGATGTTCTATGATATGAATTAGCTACATATAAACATTTAAGGGAATCTGGATGTTTGATTTTGGTACTACATTTAACAGAACCCATCATCAGGCCTTCACCTTTCAGATACTGTTTAGCCCAGAAAATCCATAGAGTAGATCGGGTTAAATCTGAAATACTTACCCTCTACAGATGATTAATTCTGGTTTTGTTTATGGTAGGCACAAATGATTTATTATATGTTTATGAGTCTACTAGAGAAACATTATAAAAGTACTAGAAAGTACATAGTATAATTATAACCAGCTGGAAGTAAATACCATGAATTTTGACATTCAAAGCTGTGCAGGAAAATTGAATATTACCTTGCTCCATATATGTGTATAATTGTGAAAAATTATGCTCATATGTAAATGGAAAACTATATTAGTAGACTTTGAGTTATAAAGGAAAATTAAAAGAGGCAAATTTAGGCATGCCAACATTTTTGAGCTTTTAAAAGAAATTCCATTCTACTTAATGAATATACAAATCATAGCAGTGATAGAGTATATTATGTTGTGAAATTCATCTCAGATTTTGGTACTACACATCATAGTCAAGGACTAAAATTACAATTATGTTTTAAGTTACAATGCCTATTGAATACATATATATATAACTACCATAGGACAATATATGCGCATAGGTATAAAAAACAAAAATAGTGGGTCGGAACTGAAATTGAGATGATACGCAAAAACCAAAAAGGGGAAAAGAAAATGATATATCTGCGAACTTTAATTTGTGCTAACCGAGGAATAACGCTACTTTATAGGATCTTTATATCTTTAATGGTTGAAAGGGTATGGCTTTCAATTATATATCTGCTTTTAAAGTTCAGAACCATGTACGATGTTTACCAAAGATTTGTCATACATCTATGTAAACATCTACTAGAATGCTACTGAATACATCTAAGGATACATAAGGAAAAATATATATAGAATACCGAACCACGAACAAAAAAAAAAAAGAATAACAACACAAGTATGTATATACACAGAAAACTTTTAGATGTGCGTGTAGTGGGTGAACGGAGGACTCTCTCGCATTCACCCATTTGCAATTTATAACAAGGTTAGAATATATATATATATGTTAAAGACGGGTCATGAGCAGACCCAACTAAGTCTTCCAATAGCGAAAAGAAAACAACAAGACGAATCACATAGTTATGAATGAGATAGAGCAACCTGAGGATATAACTACAAAATAGTTACGCCTTCGGCCTGGAAAGCCAGCGTATAACTATATTAGTGCATGTGGATTTTCCCAAAGTTCAAATAGAAAAACGCCGAGAGTTAACAAGTCTTTTCCATAATACACATATACGCCGAGGGGGAAAACAAATAACTCGATCCGGGATTTCTTGCAATACCTCGCATAAATAAGTGAAACCAGGAAATAAATCTGAAGACCGCGCGAGAATATGCATGCTCAGATTTCCACCCTAAAGACCTATTCTTAAACCGTATTCTCGTTCACGCTAATACTGTAAAATGTAACAGCAATTAGCGCCAATTAGAGGTTGTTTGAATACAAAACGGAGTCACAGGTTGGAACCAGAGTTGGTATCTAAAATTTTAACACCTGTGAAACTAAAACCCTTGTCGGGCTGAAGCGAGTTATAAATCAGGCTCAGGTTACAACCGGAAATCCGGCGTTAATGAGCTGCACTAACCTGAATCGGACCAACGGAAAACAATAGTGCTAACCGGGGTATTGCCGAAGGGCTTTCGAAACCCTGAGTTGCGTTCCGACCCATAATGGCTCCACGGCGATGTGAGCGGGTCCGGTAGCACGAACTCTGTGGTAGCGTGAGCTAGCAACTTAGATTCAAGATGAACATCGAATAAAACTGAACCAAGGAAAGTAAATGCCATAGTCGGTATTTAAACCCCGACATAGCAAAGATTCCAGATGCAGAACGCATTGCCTGATAGGAACTCCTCCAGGAGCTCAGCTTGACGACCCGAACTTCTACGCAACGCAAATCAGGGTAGTCATCAGAAGAAATCGCTGTAGGTATTAAAGTGAGCCATAGTAATATTAAAACAAAACTGAGAAAAATAAGTAGGAACTCATATATAAATCCGGCCCGGGAAATGATGTACAGACAAATGAAATTCTGTTCATTCTAACTATCAACATGAATAAACAATCTACCAATACCAGAGGAGAAGTTGGGCGTTCCGATAGGGACCATCGACTCTATGAACTTCGAAGCGCAGGGGAGCGCGCAGACCTCTTTTCACAAAACTGAAAGATGGAAATTGTAACATTTGAATGGAATTATATCTCCATTTGCCAGAAACCCTAACCAACCACCGGTTCAAACTCAGGCACGGCGTGCTGAACGCTGGCAACCGGTAACTCGACGAAACCCTAACAAGGACGATCGGTGTATCAAGAAAGATTGGGCTGTAGGAACGGGAACTGAGCCATGGTTGAGAGGAGACGAAAATACAGGATCGAGGGTACTACTCTGCAGTAAATCACATGGCAAGCCTGACAAATTGATTTCGTATCTCGCCCAGTAGATCAGAACTAGCGACGTGTCGACTATTCGCTTGGTGTAAGCGAGCTGATTTCATCCGGGAATTAACAACACAGATACGTTAGGTAAGGATGTAACCATCCCTGACACGATCCCCCTGTAAATTAATAAAGTCAGATTCGCCCTCATACTCTACCGCCAAGAGGCCGAAAGCCTATGCTTTAATGGGAACCCGCGTCGCCTCGGTATGCAGAATGTACAAAAACAAATGTTCGATCCCTTGAACAACTAAAGATGAGACACGTAAGAGGCAAGGGGATGATATAATGAAAGTCGATAGTAATCTCGCTAAAATCTCAGTCAACGAGGGTGTAGGCGTGAGAAGTCGATGTATAAATTCGAAGACATCTAGGGTATATAGGTCGGATTTATAAATATCGATGAATGGAAACAAAGCTACTTTAGAATTGTATGTGTATAATAGTAACTACCTATTTAGTTATATGTATAGATCTAAAATTCTATAAATAAGCCTTTGTATATATATTGAGTTAATAAATTCGCACTTTATAGTTCTATGGGAAAAATTTCGAATATCCATGGATATATAAACATATATCTATTGGATTTATAAAGTGACACTTTATTTTGATTTGTCCATTTTCAATTTAGTTGAATTTAATAAAGGAAGGGTGTGAACTTGGTGTTGAAAATCCACCCTTATTGGTCAATTGTCATTAAACTAGAATGGGAAAATCTCTAGGAGAAAAATAATACGTGGTCAAGAATAAAAGAAAATTTTTTGGAGGTGACAAATAGTATAACCTTATATAACCCTCTAAAGTTATAATTAAAGAATGGTTAAATGAAAGGGGTAATATATCCATTCTTACATTATATGTAATGAAATAATAGTTGCAGGCTTTTGCATCATGAGAGTTTAAAAGGATAATGTATTCACTTTGTGGGTTTTAATTAAAGGAGACTTTAAACTTTAATTTAAAGGAGTGGAGTTAAATTAAAGTTCAATAAAGTAACGTTAGAGGAGGCGGATTTTAATTAAATTAGACCTTAAACTTTAAGTTAAAGAGGTGGTGTTTAAAATTAAAGTTTAATCTAGTGGATAAATTCCAAAGAGGTGTATCTAGTTACCATTCCGTTACAAGTTACTAATTCGAATGAAAATAGATTATAGTGAGAAAAAAAAAGAGACGGAAAGGTTATAATGGAACATATAAAGAAATGTGGGAAATAGAAAAATGACAATTTATATTTAATAGAGGTATGTTAAATATAAGTTTTAAATTCGTAATTAACTATTAAAAATATATATATATAAAATAATAATCATTATCATGAGGAATGATAGATTAAAATGAAAGAAATTGCACGTGGGACATAAATCAATCTACAAGTAACATTATAAATATAGGTGATCTTATTATAATGTTAAGTTGTATGTATATACTATCGTCATGCATGATACTGGATGTCAATTAGAAAAAAAAAACAAATTCCCTAGTGAATACTAAAAAGTGAATTCACCTTAAACGTTGCAAGTGAAGTGGAAGGACATATTCTACCATATGGCCGGAATATTATTACGCTACTTATGGTTAAAGGAGTAATAAACACTAGTTGTGGTAGATTAAGTTTTCATTGGAAAAAGTTTCAAGATGATTTACAAGTCAAGTATATTCAAGTCATGACTAAAGTATTTTGTTATAAGCATATTTTAGTTCATGGAAAATAATGAAGTGGTAAACTTAAGTACGAGTTATAAACACAGTTAAATAGTTGGTTTAGTAAGTATGGACTATTGCAAATCCATTACATTGAGTTATGAATGAATGAATGAAGGGATAAATCAAATTTCCAGGTGGGCTAGTTAGGGTAGAAGTGAAAACCTATATCAACCCTGGATTGATTTTTAATGATTAGTGACATTCACATATAGATATGATGGGTGAATCATCATTGAAATTAGTACAATATGAACATACAATTAAGAGTAAATGCATAAACTCTGGTGATTCTTGGAAAAAGGGGTAACTGTGTCAAATTTATTTTTGATATTATCAAGTACTAATACTTGTGAATGTGATGATTTATAGAAATTACATTTATCACTATAAAAGAAAACATGTATTCACACTATAAAATTTTGTTGGTATAAATTTTATTAAAGTTAATTTTCTTGAGTCTTAAATTCAAAGACAAGGAAATAGTGTGAAATCATACAGCTACAAACCGAGAGAAAAGAAGATGAGCTGTATTTGGACTCGGGTGTGGGGGAAAACCATGAGATCCAAAGTTATTCACGTAAGTTTTGAACTAGTGGATACAATTCATGTGTGAAGTAAGAATTTAATTATAGACATTATTAACGAGTCCGGTTATTACTAATTAAAGTGATTGGCTAACCAAAAAGAAACAAGGAAAAGATACTAGAAATACAGCTATAAAATGAGAAAGGGTAAGCATAACCATGCATATGATACAATTGTTTTCTCTCATTTATGAGTACTAACGAAAAAGGTTGTAAAATTTTTAGTCAAGTGTGTAACAGGAAATTGGGCACTCTGGAAACAAAGAGGAAAAAGGTGAAGATAAATCACCTAGAAAATCAAGAAAAGTTGAACTGGACCAAGTTGAGTGAGGAAAGAATCTCACTGAAAAACAAGAAAGGATAAGTAGTGTACTAAAAGTGCACTAAACTATTATGAACCTGAACGGTTTGATTAATAACTGAATTTCTTAAGTTATTGAAATGCAGAATGTTGTTGTGGATTATCAATTGTATATACCTGACATTACTTACATTGGTATGAATTGTTGACAGAGAAAACAGAATAAAAGATCTTCCAGACAGACTTCTTGCAGAGAAGTAGGAAGAAAAGCAACTGCATAAGGCATCAGTAAATAGAGTGGAAGCAGGAGAGTACTCTGCTGGAAACAAATCGAGGACGAAGAAGAAATCTTTGTCAAAGTTGAAAAAAAAATCAACGTTAAAGTGTAACACCGCGGAAGGTGTTGGAAAGGAGGGAAACTAATGGCTTATAAATTAGCCCTACCATTTCTTATTAAATTTCCTGATATGTTTCATGTCTCCTTGTTGAAAAAAAAAAAAAAAATTATAATTTTTACATGATGCTTCTCACATGATTGATTGGAATGTGGTCCAGGTGGAACCAGAAGAGGAATTTACTTCCAGAGTCGCTTCAAAGATGAAAGCGAGAAGGAATTGAATTGCGAAATCGAACAGTAGCTAGAGTAAAGGTGCAGTGGAGCACTTTACTGCTGAAAAGCTACATGGAACAGAGAAGCTAAGATGATGGAACAGCATTCATAATTATGTTCAAAATAAACTAAGTAGATAGTTGTCAACACCGAGGACGGTGTTTACTTTCAGAGGGGGAATATGTAGCACCCCCAAGTTCTATGCTTTTCAAATGAGACATTTGAACATAAATCCAAAGGGGAGTGGACCCCAATGGATAATTATTGTATGGATGTGGTTAACTATTTATTTATGAAAAGTAAAAAAAATATTGTGTATGCACTATGACCAGATGAGAAAGTGAGATCACATGCCTAATCCATGAGGTGATGGAAAAGGAAAAGATTTTCCCCAAATCTTTCAAAAATCCTTGAAAGAAATTATTTCTAATTTAGATTTTTGAGGAAAAATCTAAATTTCCCCAATGAAGAGGAGTAGTTGGGAAGAGGTGAGAAAAAGCTGGAAAAGTTGAGGAAAAGCTTAAAGCAGCTTTAAAGAGTCCCAGAATGGGAAGCCTAGGCTAAACAGGAATAAAGCATCCTGAAATTCTGGACGCAGAATTGGAAACAGGCTTGAGGAAAGCACAGCTTAAATAAGCTGCTCCAGAACAGATTGAGGTTAGTCTGTTCTGGGAGGATCTCAGCTCGGGGGTGAGTTCTGGAGATAAACGAACTCTAAGGTTGGGTGGACTGGTCATAGTAGTGGTGTGCATGCATAAATTGAGAGATTTTTGTAAGTTGAATTAAACATGTCCATGGTTTATGAAATTTTGCTGTTATGGTTCATTATGCAGTTTATGAATTGTGATGTTATGGTTCATTATGTTTTTTTATGAATTGTCATGCTATGATGCATTATGCAAATGTTAGATTGATTAATTGTTAAGTAGTTCATGTAATGGCAAACCAAAGCTAGTGATATCAGAGACAAATGGTTGGGTTGTATGGATGAGTATCTGGTAGTAATGAGGTTAGAGATGACAGATCAATTGAACAAAAAATATGATAACCATGTATAGGTATAGCTTGCTATCTCTTAAGGAAATATTTAATTTATGTGTGTATAACCAGAAAATGTTAACCAAACAGTACCCATGAACAGCAAGTGCCAAATAACTAAATCTATCATAACAATACTGATGGCCCAGCATTCACTGTAATCAATAACAGAAAGTAGGGAACAACAACCCTCAGCTGTGTTACAATGGAAAGAATTGTAAAATTTAGAATTTACAATATTCTGTTAAATGTAATTGTACAGATATGGAAGTAGAAGTTGAATCCTAACTAAGTACGAGAATCTAACACTAAGGATTCTAAACTATCCAGTTCAGTATTCTCTACCCCCGTTTGAGTGAAGCAAGAGGATCTGTTTCCTAGTTTTTCCATGGAACAGTTGAATCTGTACCATAGTGTCACACATGTTGAATGGTTATAACAGAAAAATAAGGGGGGAAAAGCCTATTGCAAAATCTATTGTGTGATAAAAGTTTGTGTCAGGGAAGACTGTAAGCATGTGTAAAAATACCATGAACAGAGCATCTGTTTACCGTCCATAGAAACTACTGGGAAAGTAGTTGGAGCAATGGTGGTTAACTGCGTAAAGATATATGTATGTGAGGAGGCATACATTTATACCTCGATGCTGAAACTTTAAAATATTGAAAATGTTATCAGGCCTGCAAACTGGGAAGTTTGAGTAAGGGCCTAGTGATCATCTAGAGTTGGACACAACTCTGAACAGAAAACCTGAGAAATACAAAGTAATATATATAGATATATAAGTATACAAGTCTATAAGGGGAGGTCAAGCACAAAAAAATTCCCAGGGAAATTCTTGTATTCCATGGCTGTTTATAAGTACTGAAAAGAATCTAAACCCCGGATAACAGTCTGCACTTGTAAGCGTTTCAGTATAAAAACTATAACTGTTATCGACGCATAAAGTGGAGAATATGTGAGTTACACTATATGGGTAGCACTCATCACAGGTTCAATTTTCTTTCTCCAATCGGGGTGTATATAGACCTGTTATGAAAAAAAAAATGGGTTTGGGGCGTGACGGGTGATAGAAACTATAGTAAGATGCGTTAATGCTACATTGGATATTCAAGCAGTTCGAAAAGGAAAAATAAGAAAAGTTGCTTTCTTAACAAAAAAAAATAAAAAATTATCATAGCTATCGGTACCCTCTTCGTCGAGCGTCATGGCTCGAATAGCAGCTATTAGAACCGTCTCAAAAACCGAAATGATTTTTATATAATACCACTATTATAACCTGTATATATTGTGCGACCGATAGAAAAATTATACACAAGATAAACGATATGACAGTGTAATCATAGTTAAGAGGGTATGCTCCAATTTATGACAGCATAAACAGATTAGACTTATTCTTATACCCGGTTTAATTGCATCGGCCCGGAAGAGAAAGGGATTGAGTAGTGTCGGCGCAAAATATACAGGACTGTGATTATCCCATTTCGGTAACAACCAGAAAACAAATGTAATGATAAAACAAAGCGAAACCATTGCGGCATAATACAAGAGAATCATGGCGTATACGGTCATGAGCTATCAGGTTTCTCACAGCGCGTCATCTTCAGGGCGGCACGCTTACTGAAGATTGATGCAGTCCCTTTTATCTGTGCAACTGTGAGAAAAATGACAAGACCCAATACAATTCCTCTGTTAAGTGCCAGCACAGTATGTAACGCGTCAAGTCTAGAAAAGTAGGTAAGACATAAATTTAGCCGACATTCAACAACTGATGTAAATGCATGAAATGGGTTAAGCAGAGGTGAGCCGGGTTATATTCCACGGCATGAAAAGAAGGAAACGTCCCTGCAACCTGAATTGAAACCGGGATCCTGAGATCTGGGTTACGATTCGTTCGCTGAACATGAAATTGAGACTTCCAACTACAACTTTTTTTTCACACGCAGGGTTATAGGTAATAAACGCCAGAACCTGTCTCTCTATCATTAAAACCAGAAAGAAAATGAAAACGATGGGAGAGCGAAACCCCATGAAAATCTGCTTACGGTAGGCATTTTATCTTACAGAACCCTCCCGAACCATAGGGATCGACTTGGGTAATAACAGCACTGCTACTGATCATGAAACAAGACGTTGTTATAACATAATACCTGAAACCCTAACACGCACACGGAGGTGAACGCCTGGCTCGCCGAGCCCATTTGCGCACCTGCAACAACAAGAAAAACGACGCAGATCGGAGAAGGCGAGACAGACAAAGATGAACCTGGTGATTTAGGGTTAAAATAGGAAGCCAGAACCCTAGCTCAGTATCGGCTCTCTGCCAGAGATTAGACTGGGCACAGCCGTTGGCCTCATAAAATCCCAAGAGGGATTGTGCTAATCTGACAATGCGTCCTGCTCAATAGGAGGTAAATACTATTATATACACTTCCATGTAACCGGTCGTCCAGATTTTCGGCGTCGTGATGGGTTCAACCTCGCCCGATTAACTTGATCGATTGAGTCTCCAGTTAGGGAGATACGTGTAAACTGCTACCGACCGAAGTGCGCTGGGAGAAGTGCTGGGTTTCTGAGATATGAGCAGGTAACATGCCACTTGAAAGCAGAGCAAACTCTGCCGTGCAGGGAAGGAGTACCAACACAAACCCTTCAACCAATAAGACGGAAAAAGGCTGCGTAGCACCCCATCCACCTCCCTGCAAACGCCGACATCGCATTCAAACCAGCGCGGCGGTGACATAAATGAGAATTCACTACCAAATGCAACAGAGTTCCGTCTGGTAGTAGAGTTGACAAACGTGGCACTGTACGAAAAGAGAAACCAGATGGTGCAACCATGATCACCCAAGGATAAACGACCACCATTCCTTTCCCTACAGCACAGAAGTTACCGTGGAAACCTCGCTGTCGTTCCACAAGTGATGATGTAAAATGCTACCTGTACATATCAAAATTATGCCGAAGTAAAATATTAACAATGCATGATAAACGAGTCGGGCCGATATAAAATAATATAAGAACATATATCATGTGCGGCTATATAGTGTTATATATATTAACGCGCAACTATATCTAAAGATTAGATACATATATAAGGCGCAGATTTAATATATATAATATAACCTTGGATGTATATATAGAGGGTGCAGATGCATACAATATTAGATATATATATATATATATACGAGGCGCTAATCGGTATAAGGTTAGACCTCTACATATATATATATATGACTTTACACTTGCAATAACCATAGGAGTATAAATATAGTTGGGTTGTGGAAATGGATATAGAAGGTTAGAGGTCTAAAGTGAGTAAGTGTGACCTAAAATTTAAAATATAATGTAAATCTACCTTACATAGATTAGAATACTTTTGGAGGCATGACAAAGAGCACCATTATAATATGATATAAAAAAAAAAAAAAAAAAAAAAAAAAAAAACCTTATGATAATAATAAGTGTGACAAATGCTAAATGGTATATGGTATGCCTTCACGTAGTAAAGGGAATGTGTTATATAATGTTATCAAAGAGCGTACTCTATATATATATATATATATATATATATGTAGAAACGAATATATCTTTAAGAGCATATAGAAAAGACTATAGAAATAAATATGTTAGTTAAGTATGGCATCATATGCTTTTGAAGGAAAAAGTGCTCTTGGTGAAATTACTATGCATATATAATTACTATGCATAGTTATTAAATCAATACATTTTATGATGAAGTTCAGTAGTTTTTTAAAACTGGTGTCCATGTATAAACGAGAAGGTGAAGAGTAACATTTTGTGGAAAAGAGTATTTTGTGGAAAAGAGGAACATTACACTATGGACAGATTGGAAAAGCCTGTAAGTTTAGGTATTCATGTACTTGGCTGAAAATAATAGAAAAGAATTCTATTATAAATTATTGACTTAACAATAGCCGAAACCATCTCAAATTTTCTTATATTGGTTCAAATTAAAACTTTATAAGTCCATCACAAAGGGAAATATAAGTGGGTACGAGGGTATAAAGCTACCTTGTACATTAAATAAGAAAAATAATTATGGGAGTATTAATTAAATTCTTTGGATTTTATATAGGGTGGACTTTATATATATATATGGTGGATATATATATATATATATATATGCGGTGGATTCTATATAGATGTGGTGGATTATATGTATATATGGTGGATTTTATATATACATGATGGAATTTATATTATATATATATAGAGTGGTTCTATATATATATATGAAAAAGAGTGGAGGATTTAATAATATGAAATATCATGGTTCATATAACAAAGAGCTTTATAAAGAAAATATTTTATGTTTCACTCTATTGGAATATATATACAATGTGGTGGAATTGAGCATAAATAATTATGTGTGCAAGAATATATATCTATAGAAAAATTAACTTTCAGGATAAGGTTAAGAAATGGATATATGTAATTAAAACTAGGGTTAAAAGTTGGGAGTGTTAAAACAACTAAAATAGAATTTTATTAATATTCTTTATAACAATAAGTTTATTTGAAGCATGAAAAGCTATAAAAGAATAATTATAGGGTGATATATGTTCCTAATATGTTATATAATACTATGTGTTACCATAGTTATTGGAACAAAAGAAGAAGGAAAGTTTATATTGAATATAATATCTTCATACATGATAATTTAGTTCAGTTAGTAAATTTCTAACTTTATATCCACGGGATTAAGGGAGAAGAAAAAAAAATATTGACATTGGAAAAAACTTCCAAGATGATTTAAGTCATGACTAGAGTAATTTGTAATAAGCATATTTTAGTTCATGCAAGATAATGAAGTGGTAAGCTTTAATACGAGTTATAAACACAGTTAAATAGTTGGTTTAGTAATTGTGAACCATTGCATATTAGATAATATAATGCAAATTCATTTCATTGAGTATGAATGAAGGAATGAAGGGATAAATCAAATTTTCCCAGGTGGGCTAGCAAGGGTAGAATGGAAAACCTATATAAACCATGGATTGATTTTAATGATTAGTGAAATTCACATATAGATATAATTGGTGAATCATCATTGGAATTAATAAAGCATGAACATACAATTAAGAGTAAATGAAAAAAAATTCTGGTGACTCTTTGGAAAAGGGGAAACTGTGTCAAAATTACTTTTGACATTATCAAGTAGTAATACTTGTGAATGTGAGGAATCATAGTAATTACATATATCACTATAAAAGAAATATGTATTCACACTATAAAATTTTGTTGGTGTAAATTTTATTAAATTTAAAATCCCTGAGTTTTAAATTCAAAATAGGGAAATAGTGTGAAATCATACAGCTACCAACTGAGAGAAAAGAGAATGAGATGCATTTGGACTTGGGTATGGGGGAAACCCATCAGATCCAAAATTATTCATGTAAGTTTTGAACTAGTGGATACAATTCCTAAAAGAGGTTAGAGGAAAAAATTTCATGTGTGAAGTAAGAATTGAATTATAGATATTATTAATGAGTCTAGTTACTACTAATTAAATTGATTGACTAACAAAAGAAAACAATGAGAAGGTGTTGAAAGTACAACAATGAACTGAGAAAGGGTAAACATAACCATGCATATGATACAATTGTTCTCTTTCATTTATGAGTACTAATGAGAAGTTGTAAAATTGTTTAGCCAGGTGTGTAACAGGAAATTGTACACTCCGGAAACAAGGAGAAAAAAAGGTGAAGATAAATCACCTAGAAAATCAAGAAAAGCTGAACTGGACCAAGTTGAGTGAGGAAAGAATCTCACTGAAAAGCAAGAAAGGATAAGTAGTGCACTAAAAGTGCACTAAACTATTATGAACCTGAACGGTTTGACTAATAACTGAATTTCTTAAGTTTATTGAAATGCAGAATGTTGTTGTGAATTATCAATTGTATGTATCTGACATTACTTACAGTGGTATGAATTGTGGACAGAGAAAACAGAATAAAAGATCTTCCAGACAGACTTCTTGCAAAGAAGTAGGAAGAAAACCAACTGCATAAACCATCAGTAAATAGAGTGGAAGCAGAAGAGTACTCTGCTGGAAACTAATCAAAGACGAAGAAGAAATCTTTGTCAAAGTGAAAAATCAACGTTAAAGTGTAACACCGAGGAAGGTGTTGAAAAAGGGGGGAAACTAGCCTTACCCTTGCATATTAAAATTTATGATGAGTTTCATGTCTCCTTGTTGAAAAAAATATAATTTTGGTACATGATGCTTCTCACATTATTGATTGGAATATGGTCCAGGTGGAACCAGACGAGGAATTCCTTCCAGAGCCACTTCAAATCTGAAAGCGGGAAGAAATTGAATTGCGAAATCGAACAGTAGCTAGAGTAAAGGTGCAGTGGAGCACTTTACTGTTGAAAAGCTACATGGAACAGTGAAGCTGGGATAATAGAAAAGCATTCATAATTATGTGCAAAATCAACTAAGTAGATAGTTGTCAACACCGAGAACGGTGTTTATTTTCAGAGGGGGAATATGTAACACCCCCAAGTTCTATGCTTTTCAAATAAGACATTTGAACATAAATCCAAAGGGGAGTGGACCCCAATGGATAATTATTGTGTGGATGTGGTTAACTATTTATTTATGAAAAATAAATAAAATATTATGTATGCACTATGACCAGATGAGAAAGTGAGATCACTTGCCTAATCCATGAGGTGATGGAAAAGGAAAAGACTTTCCCCAAAATCTTTCAAAAATCATTGAAAGAAATTATTTCTAATTTAGATTGTTGAGGAAAAATCTAAATTTCCCCAATGAAGAGGAGTAGCTGGGAAGAGGTGAGAAAAAGCTGGAAAAGCTGAGGAAAAGCTTATAGCAGCTTTAAAGAGTCCCAAAAATGGGAAGCCTAGGCTAAACAGGAATAAAGCATCCTGAAATTCTGGACGCGGAATTGGAAACAGGCTTTGGGGAAAGCACAGCTTAAATAAGCTGCTCCAGAACAGATTGAGGTTAGTCTGTTCTTGGAGGATCTCAGCTCGGGGGTGAGTTCTGGAGATAAACGAACTCTAAGGTTGGGAGGACTGGTCATAGTAGAGGTGTGCATGCATACATTTGGAGATTTCTGTAAGTCTGTATTAAACATATCCCTGTTTTATGAATTTTGATGTTATGGTTCATTATGCAATTTATGAATTGTGATGTTATGGTTCATTATGCAATTTATGAATTTTTATGTTATGGTGCATTATGCAAATGTTAGATTGATTAATGGTTCAGTAACTCATGTAATTGCAAACTAAAGCTAATGATAGCAGAGACAAATGGTTGGGTGTAGGGATGATTACTTTGTAGTAATGAGGTTAGAGATGGTAGATCAATTGAACGGCCAATCTAATAACTATGTATAGGTATAGCTTGCTATCTTTTAAAGGAATATTTAATTTCTGTGTGTATAAACAGAAAATGTTAACAAAACAGTACCCATGAACAGCAAGTCCCAAACAACTAAACCTATCATAACAATACTGATGTCACAGAATTCCCTGTAACCAATAACAGAAAGTAAGAAGCAACAACCCTGTGATAGCAGTATGGGGTTCAGTATGTCGGCTGCGTTCCAATGGAAAGAATTGTAAAAGTTAGAATTTAAATTATTCTATTAAAGGTAAGTGTAAACATATGAAAGCAGAAGTTGAATCCTAACTAAGGATGAGGATCTAACACTAGGAATTCTAAACTATCCAGTTCAGTATTCTCTACCTCCATTTGATTGAAGCAAGAGGATCTGTTTCCTAGCTTTCCCATGGAATAGTTGAATCTGTACCAGAGTGTCACACATGTTGAATGTTTGTAACAGTAAAATAAGGGGGGAATCCTATTGAACAATCTAGTGTGTGATAAAAGTTTGTGTGAGGTAAGATTGTAAGCATATGTAAAAATACAATGAACAGAGCATCTGTGTACCGTCCATATATACTGCTGGGAAAGTAGTTGGAGCAATGGAGGTTAACTGAGTATAGATAGATGTATGCGAGGATGCACACATCTATACCTCGATGCTGAAACTTTAAAATGTTGAAAATTTTATAAGGCCTGCAAACTGGAAAGTTGAGGAAGGGCCTAGCAATCATCTAGAGTTGGATAAAACTCTGAAAAGAAAAACCTGAGAAATACAAAGTAATATATATATAGCTATATAAGTCTACTAGATGGGCTGGGAAGAGGGGAGGTCAAGCCCAAAAATTTTCATGGAAATTCTTATATTCCATGGCTGTCTATAAGTACTGAAAACAATTTAAACCCCGGATAATAGTCTGAATTTGTAAGTGATTCAGTATAAAACTATCAATGTTATCTGGCGCATAAAGCGGAGAATATACGAGTTATGTGTAGAAAATTTGGGTACGGGAGTAATGATAGGCTACCCTACTCAATCCTAGCCTTGCCTACTCTAGCTTAGCCTAGTCTAGTCCTCTCTAGCCTAGGCTAGCCTATCCTAGTCCACTGTAGCCTAGCCTAGCCTTGTCTACTCTAGCTTAGCCTAGCCTTGTCTACTCTAGCCTAGCCTAACCTAGCCTAGTCTACTCTAGCCTACTAGCCTAGCCTACTTTAGCCTAGCCTAGCATAGCCTAACCTAATATAGGTTAGCCTACTCTAATATAGACTACACTATCCTACTCTAGACTAGCCTAGCCTTCACTAGCGTATCTTATCCTAACCTTCTCTAGCATACTATAGCCTAGGCTAGCTTAGCCTACTCTATCCTAGCTTACTCTAGGTTAGCCTACTCTATCCTAGGCTAACCTACTCTAGCTTAGCCTAGCCAAGCTTACTCTAGGCTAACCTATTCTATCCTTTGCTAACTTAGCCTACTCTAGCCTACTTTAACCTAGCCTAACATAACCTAGCCTACTTTAGCCTAGCCTAGCATAGCCTAGCCTAGCATAGCCTAGCCTAGTATAACTTAGCCTAACCTAGCCTAGCCTAACCTAGCCTAGCCTAGCCTACTCTACTCTAGCCTACTCTATCCCTCTAGAGCTCTAGCCTAGCCTTCTCTAGCCTAACCCTAGCCTAGCCTATCATGTCCTAACCTTTTCAAGTCTACTCTAGCCTACTCTCCTAGCTAGCCTAGCCTAGCCTACTATATCCTTTATCTTCTCTTAGCCTACTCTAGCTTAGCTAACCTATCCTAGCCTAGCTAGCCTAACTCTCCACTAGCCTACTATATCCACTCTACTCTAGCGTATCCCACTCTAGCTAGCCTAGCCTATCCTACTCTAGCCTAGCCTAGCCTACCCTAGTATATCCTACTTTATCCTAGCTTAGCCTACCCTATCCTAGATTACTCTAGCCTAGACTATTGTAGCCTAACCTAGCCTACCTAGCCTAGCCTACTCTTCTCTGGCCTACTCTATCCTACTTGACTCGCCTAGTCTACTCTAGCCTAACCTAGCCTAGCCTATCATGTCCTAACCTTTTCTAGTCTACTCTAGCCTACTCATGCCTAGCCTAGCCTACATTACTCTATCCTACTTTATATTTTCTTAGCCTACCGTAGCTTAGCCTATCCTAGCCTACTATATCCCACTCTACTCTAGCGCAACCCACTCTAGCCTAGCCTATCCTATCCTACTCTAGCCTAGCCTACCCTACTAAATCCTATTTTATCCTAGCTTAGCCTACTCTATCCTAGATTACTCTAGCCTAGACTATTCTAGCCTAACCTATTGTACACTAGCCTAGTTTAGCACACTCTAGGCCACTAGCCTTCTGTAGCCTAGCTTAACCTATTTTAGCCTAGCCTTGTCCAACCTACCTTATCCTAGTGTATACTATCCTCACCTAGCCTACTCTAGCTTAGTCTAGCCTAGCCTAACCTACTCTAGCCTAGTCTACTCTAAGAATTTATACATGCATGATATCCTTGAGACATTAATAAAACACATTCAAAATTAATCTTAAATAACATCTACATTACCATTTATTTTTATAACATAGATTTTAATAAAAAACAATATCACTTTATATTATATAAATTAAAACATCTTTTCATTATATTAATTTAATTAAGAAATATACCATATCTTAGTAAAATTTTACTTATTTAAATTTTAAAATCATTAAAAAAAATTAAACTAAATAATATTAATAAAATAGTTATTTAAAAAAAATTATATAATATCAAAAAAATATATATAACAAAAAATATTTAAAATAAATTATATAAATTAATATCCAATTTAATAATGAAATTATATAAACCTAACCATAATAATTATATAAAAACCAAATATCACATACAAAATACTCACATAAAACTATAAAGTATATTACACATGTGAAAAACTTATTTAAATGAAACAAAACTACAGTAAAATTTAACTAATTTAAATAAAACAAAAACAATTTAAATAAAACAAAACTACAGTAAAATTTAACTAATTTAAATAAAACAAAATTAACAATTAGAGTGAAACTACACCTCCGTATACAAAACAAAAATACGTAAAAATTTTGCACATTATAATAATAATAATGTTTCAATGCATCATATGTATGAGCAGTACTTGAATGCCTATCTAAAATATAAGAATCTAAAATAAAATAAACTCAATTCAACAACCCACCAATTGAATTTTTCAAGGGTAAACATCAGTTCGGAAACCCTAAATGATAAAAAATTTAAAAATTAAAGTATATTTGACATACTATTTCAAATATTAAATTATATTTGACACACTATTTCAAAAATTACATTTTATACTGCTTATATATTACCACAGTTGGACTGTTCAATAGTCCAAAACAACTCATGGATGTGAGAATCTAAGACTGATACTAGAAAAACACAAGTAATTTTATTTTCCAATAAAATATTAAAATGAAATGAAGGAATTCTTTCTTTCGATAGCCAACATGAAACATGTAACATGTATATCTTTGTGGATGTTGATGGCTTCTCAGGTGAAACATGCAGAGTTTTATGCACATAGGTTTGTCATTTGCTGACGGCTTCTCAGATGAAGCATGCAGGTTGGGTGGACTAAAGATCAAGTTATCTTTGTGGAATTAGATAGCCAACATGAAACACGTATATCTTTGTGGATGCTGACGACTTTTGTGCACTAAGGATCAACTTATGCATGTAGATTGGGTGGACTAAAGATCAAGTTGCAAACAACCAAATGCAGTTGACGAATTTTCTGAAGGAAAACAGTGCACCGTAAACATTGTGAGATGACCTAAAAACCCTATGTAATAAATAAAATCACTATAGATTGTGGAAATCTAACTGCTTAATTTATGTCCAGACCGAGGCCACATGAATGGAGATTTGGAGTGAATAGGAATGGAAATTTGGAGATTGAACGAATTTCATAGGCGGAATCACAATATTGAACGAATATTGAGCGTTGCTGCTCTCCAACGAATATTGAATGTGACGGTGATTATGGAAATACGCGCTTGCTTTCCGATTTGACAATTTCTTGCAGCACATGAAGTACCAAAGCCGTCTTGGGTTTTCGAAAGGAAAGCAGGCATACTAGTAATCTTACAACTACTGGACGCAGAGGCTCCATGAAACTTGCAAGTTTTGTTCCGAAAAAAATGACTACATACATGGACTAAGCTATATCACTGAAAAAAGAGAAAAAAAAGAAAAAAGGAAAAGAAAGTTATCACAAATATTTTATGGGTGGTAGCAAGAGGGTTTGCGCTGCTGCTGTCCATGTCATGTGAAGCAAAAACTTGAACAAAATTATCACAAATATATACAAATCTTACAAACACCGAAGTCAATGGTAGTGAACCGAATTAAAAGACTTTCAGAAAATTAAAAGATAGGAAGCCTCAGTTTGACATAGGCTTAAAAAATTAAAAGAACGAAAACTAAAATGAAACGACTAAGGTTTGTCTTGAGAGTAGAGTTTAGGGGAAATGAGAGTAGAGTTTAGGGGAAATGCACCTGTATCCCCTGCCCAGCTCTTCAGTCGGAGGTTTTTATGTGTATCCCTGCTCAGCTCTTATCCATAAAATAATCGAACAGATTCCTGGAATAATTTTGACAAAAGTGAAAGGAATGCATAAGATTTCAAATGAATATTGCAATCTTTGAAAAGAAGCGATGACGTCTATGAAAGTATAGAATGCAGATTTATGAAAAGTAGAGAAAAATATAATGCAAATGAAATAATAATGTATACCTGGAATTAAAAGAAGCCATTACCCATTGAATCTGGGAAATAATTTGCTGGAAAATATAACACAGACTGACTCATACACACAGGTTCACGCACTCACACAGACACGCATACTCACAGGAAAGAAGATGGGAAATATAACATAACCAACACGACTTACAGAGAGTCACCAATACTCGCAGGAATACGCATACCCACATGCACAAATTTATCAGACAAACATCTCAGACCACAAACATGCGCAGACTTCGCGCACAAACATATCAGACCACACAAACATATCGGACCACGTAGAAATATCGGACCAATTGGCAGATTTCTGCAGTCTTCTTATGGCTCCTTTCTTACTATGGATATATTAGCCTCTCGAATAGGTCAAAAGTTTTCAACGGATATATGTCGAACAACCGTTTCACCGAGAAATCCGGATAGGAGCGGGCAATTCCTCCCTTCTTTTTCGGCAATACCCTCATCCTTTTCATCTTTTTCTATAACACTTTCATTATGAGACGTGGCTAACGGTATTTACACATTTTTGTGACAGTGATGGATAACCTTGTGATAGCATTTTAAACGAATCTGAAAAAACCATCATCATTTCATCAAGGATGGAGGGAGTGGCCTATTTTTCAAAAAAAAAGAAAAGAAGTGGAGTTGGCCACTGCTAGTTTTAAAATAATGCTGTTTTTTTCTAGAATAAATTAGTTTTAGAATTATTAAATTTTCTAATTTTCTATAAATTTATTGAAGAATTTTTTTTAAAATATTTAAATCAATTTTAAAATCAACTAAAAGCCCAAGAAACCAAATTTTAGAATACAGAAATTTTTGATAGAGAAAAACTGAAAGTAGAAGATTCTACTCATTGGAATTTTTGTCCTGAAGGTATAGAGATTTTAGTGATTTAAAATAATAAAAGATAAAAAAACTCTTTTTATTTTAAGTTTTTTTATTGTAATTCTAACTTGGTTTTTCAAAATTTAAATCAATTTAAAATTGGGCGACACAGCAAGAAACCAAGTTTTAAAAAACATGAAATTATGATCATGAAAATGCCTACTATGGATATCACGCTCGTTTCAAAAAAAAGTAAAAGCATATCCTATTCCGTACGACGAACAGAGGAGACTAATAGTGCGATTGCTGCGTTGTAACGGCAAAGTGTTCAAGAGTTGTTATGGAATATTTTCAGAGATAATGATCTTGAGGGGTGTGCAGTTTTTTTAGAAAGAAAACCACAAGGGAGCCGTTCAAAACTGAAGAGTAGAGCGGATATAAAACTTGCGTTATCATGTCATTTTCTGAAAATGATGGTAATGGGTAACTTAAATTAACAGACAGAATTACTAGTTGATTGTGGTGGGGTGGCTGTTTTCTTTGTAAAGCAATGGGGAGGCTTATTTTTTTAAGAAGCCAAATGGACTAGCAGTTTAGTAATTTTATATTATTTTCTTTTTATTTATTTTAATATTGAAAATGAAACATTATGATATTTTATATTATTTAACTTTTTAAAATAATAATAAAATTTTAATTATGTTTTAATGTTTTATTAAATTTATATTAAATTAATTTTATTTAGAAATAATATCTTTATGAGAAAAATAGTCTGTTATCATTTCATAATACGATTTTTTTTTTTAATCAAAAAACAAAGAAAACATACCTATATAATTATTTTTAAACTTGTCTCTAACATGATTTAGAGATTGTCTTTGGAGTATGGAAAGTATACAGTTTGAAGGGATGTACTGAATGTGATAAATCTGATATATGGGTAACCAAAGGTTGGTCTTAGTGGACGTTAACCATCATCATCATCATCAACACAAATTCTATAAACCATTTATTATTTTTACATTACCTCAATATGGTTTCCATGATCTTAAAAAAATGGATGTCATTTATTTTTCATAACAATTTGGGTCTTATTTTATAAGACAACATTATGATCATAACATTTCAAAGAAAGGAAAAATGTCCTCTAGAGAAAGAGCTAAGCTTGAGTGGTTAACTATCCACTTTTTGTATGGATGTTGGCCTATTTTTAAAATACAATTTTAAGTGCATGCATTTTTATGTTCAAAATATTAAAAATTAGTAAGGAAACACAAACATGATTGAACACAAGCTCAAAACTTAAAATTATATTAATAATTTTAATTGAAGAACAAGATTGGTAATAAAATTATATTAAAACTTAACTTTAAATGATTTAATTATAAATTTTTAAAATAAAATATTTACATTATTGTTAAATTTGCTAAATTAAATTATGTTATTTTAAAAAAATAAAATGCATTTTAAATTAAATTATCTTGTTTTTAAAAATTTAAATTATGTTTTTGATTTTTGATTTATTAAATTATTCTTATAAAATATATTTTTAATTTATTTATATTTGAATTTACTAAATTGTTAATTGAGTTTTTCTAATATATCTATATTTTAAAATAAAAAATAATTATGTATATATATATATATATATATATATATATATATATATATATATATATATTTATTTATTTATTTTCTGAATATTAATAATTTATTGTATACAAGCTCATTGGGCATCTCAATTGGTGACCTATTTGTTAGGAATTATTATGTAAACCATGTAGATCTAATGGTTAAGATCATGCCTTTCCTATGAAAATGTCACAAGGTATAATGGGTATTGGCATGTAACATAATCCAACAAAAGTACTAGAATCTAATGGGAATTAGAAGTGTGTGTAACAAAACCTTGCAACAACACTACACTCCAATAATGGGTATGAGAAGCATGTAAAATAATCCAACAATAATGAGTTTTTTTTGGGTGGAAATACACTAGTGAACACACTAGGAGGGTAGAGACATGGCCTACCATAGTTGCACACACCTAATAGTGATACATATGGTCTTGGTGTGGAGGAATTATAGTTTTTTTTGAAGATCCATAAAATATCCTCAACAACCAATATTGACCATGAAATTCACCCAAGAACAAAAAGAATTCTTAGAGGAGAGGGGTATGACCCAAGAAAAGACCAAAATGTTTGGAAATGTTAAAAATCTGCAACAATTCAGTAAAATAAAATAAATCAATTTAACAATATCCTACATAACTGCAACTACTTTAATTTGATAGTGAGTGATCTTGAATCCTTGAGTGAAATGGAAAAAAAAATGATTAAAGAGTTGCTGGCATTCATTAAATACTAATGGAGATTTTTTTTTTTGAATAAACATAAATATGAGTACCATGTTTGCCAGCTAGAATTTTTAGAGTAGTAAAATAAAGCATACTATCAACCTAACTCAAATAAGAAAAATATAATATAATTGCTATTAAATCATATTGTTTTGGAAATATATAATTCTAATGCAACTAATGGCTTCTTGTGTGCCCTCCTCTTTTGGTCAAAATATGCTTTGGAAGTGAAAGCATAAGAAGAAATAAGGAGAGATGGAGTATTGAAAAAATGGCCTCATGTAAGATATCAAATTCCATCATGAAAAATCATTAATCAATCAAAAATTAGACTAGATAATGGATAAAAATCATAGATTTATTTATATGTGCTTTTTAGTTGATAATTTATAAAAGAAATATAACAATAATATATATATATATATATATGTTATCGACAGGATACACTTTAATGTTTTGATAAGGACTAACAATTGGGAAGGTTTAATGCACATTTTTCTTTGCTGGAATTGAAGTTATTTAATCAGGGCTCGAACTTTTACTTCCACCCAAGAACTATGTTTGTCCTTAATCCTAACTGTTATACCCCAACTTTAATTAATTCACATACTCTTCTATCTAGTGAGACATGTAAGCAAGGAGAGGTGATGATATCATATCAATTTGAGATAAAAAGAATAGAATTTGTCACACATGTTTCTAGGGTATTCTTCCTCTCGATGGAATAATATTATGGGAATGGACCTCGACACATCCTAATGCTCGTGTCCATTATTGGTTATAACTTTGTTCAAACGTAACCTTCATTATATGTTTTTATGTATTCAATGGTGTCGATATAAATGATGTATGTCAATGCGCTTGAATCTTGCCTGAATTGACTTTGTGGATTATATATTAGAGTATAAAAAAAATTCACATGTAAGATTAAGATAAGATATGTCATATATATTATATCATTTTCACGTTTTATATTTTAATCAAACCCCAAAAATGTCCTTAAATTGTAATTCGTCAAATATTAGGAAATAGGCCTTAATAAAACTCCACATTCCCACTAGAGTGAATGCATGGAAGTATATATTGAAATAAAAGAATTAGATTGTCCAATATTAACAACAACATAAGGAAATTATCCATTTCCTCGTGTTTTTTTTCTAGAACATAAATTTATAGTGTATGATTATTTACATTAATCTATCGAGTGTC
The DNA here is from genome assembly GCA_034641835.2 of Pinus albicaulis. Taxonomy (NCBI): domain Eukaryota; kingdom Viridiplantae; phylum Streptophyta; class Pinopsida; order Pinales; family Pinaceae; genus Pinus; species Pinus albicaulis. The sequence continues at coordinate 31,688 of JAXQQM020061922.1, forward strand.
ATGCCCAATATGACTATGTATATTTAATAAAATTGTGGTTATACATCATGTAACTATATGAGATGTATAGTCGTACATATCACTATATATTTGAGAATTATATATCCCATCAAATTCAAACAAACCAATATATAATTATTCAACTAAAGTTATATAAAAGAAATATACATCGAAATGTAAAATAGAAATACCACTTTAGAAAATTTTATGCTAAAGTTAAAACAAAATTAGGAAATTTGATGAATATTCTCACTGTCTTCCCATGCTATAAATCTAGAACTCTAATTCTCTCATTAAGTTTTCACTTGATTTAACTATTACCAGATGATATGACTGACATTCCTATGTTTCATTTCCCTTAGTATTATCTATACAAATATTCTTATATGCCATTAGTGGCCTCTATGAAGATTTCAATGTTTGAAATGGTCCCCAATTTGTCTTCCCTTGGATTTTACTTTTTGAATATACTAAATGCACCTACTTATCATACATAATAAAAAATTATGTGTTCTTCATATAAGATAGTAGATGATGAACAAGAAACACATAACAGTTTCTTAAACTTCTAGCTGCAGAAGAAATGGATAACATGGATCTCTTACTTCTTTTGTTTGAAGAAAAGATATGGTTTTGTAATTCTATCCTTGACGTATGAACTTTGTTCATGTTCACACTCTTCATGACTCTCTACATATTTAGTTTATGATTCCAAGGAAATGAAAGAAATATGAGACAAGGAACCCCGAGAGTAGGAAGCCAAAGAGTAACTTTTTCCTATAGAGTTCGGTTCTCACAAAGTATGAGTTTATTTCTTGATTTATGAAGTTTATGGCCACTCCAATTGTTCTTCATAAGAAAATATTCATATGTTTGGAATTAATCTGTATGTCCAAGTTGGTCATTAAACTCACCTGCAAATGGAATCTTCTCGGTATGTGCTTAATGTCTAATCCATTCAAAACTCAAAGGATTATTCCTCATTGGTATGTTCTTGTCCATGTCAATTTTTGGTTTGTTACAAGTCTCTAACAATTGCATCCTTATCTTTGGGAATTTACTCTTATATCTCAACTTGAATATTTTGAATTTACAATACAAAAAGTATAAGAGCTAGCCCAAGAATCATAGTATATGAGCTAAGCCTAACATTGCCTAACCTAGCCTACTCTAATCTACTTTAGCATTTCCTACTCTAGATAAGCCTAGACTAGCCTAGCCACCTTTATCCTATTATAGCATAGATTACTCTTTCCTAGCCTATCCTGGGATTACTCTATCCTAGCCTAACCTTGCCTAATCTACCCTAGCCTAACCTACTCTAGCATATTCAATGCTAGAATATCCTAGCCTAACCTAATCTAGCCTAACCTACTCTAGCCTATCCTAGCCTAGCCTACTCTAGCCTACACTAGCCTAGCCTAACCTTTCCTAGCCTTGCCTTTTCTAGCCAAACTTACTGAAGCCTATCCTAGTCTAACCTAGCCTAACCTACTATCCTACAATAGCCTAGCCTAGGCTTGACTACTTTAGCCTAGTCAAGCCTATCCTACTCTCTGCTAGCATAGCCTACTCTAGCTTAACCTAACTCAGGCTATCCTAGCCTACTCTAAGCTACATTACCCTAACCTATTCTAGACTTGCGTAGCCATATATTTGGTACTCTAAACTAGCCTAGCTTATCCTACCCTATCCTATCCTACTCTATCCTAACCTAGCTTAGCTTAGCCTAGCCTTTCCTAGCCTATGCTACTCTAACCTACATTAGCATAGGCCAAGACTAGCCTATCTAACTTTATCCTACTCGAGCCTAGCCTATTCTAGCATATCATACCCTACCCTACTCTTTCCCAACCTAGTTAATCTTACTCTAGCATAACCTATCTTAGTCTAGCCTAACCTACTCCATCCTAGCCAGCTCTAGCCTAGCTAAGCCTACTCTTTCATAGCCCAACATAGCCTATACTAACCTACTCTATCCAAGCCTAGCCTACTCTAGCCTATTCAATCCTAGCCTAATCTACACTAGCCTACTTTACCCTAACCTAGATTTGCATATGCTAGCCTAGCGTGGCCTTCCTAGTCAAGAATTTTATAGCCTTCCCTAGCCTAGCCTAGCCTAGTCTAGCCTAGTTTAGATTAGCTTAGCTTAGCCTACTCTAGCCTAGCCTAGCGTACTCTATCCCAACCTAGCCTAATCTAGCTTAGCCTAGTCTAATCTAGCTTAGCCTAGCCTAGTCTACTCTAGCATAGACTACCATATCCTAGTCCACTCTAGCCTATCCTAGCCTAGTCTACTCTAGCTCACACTAGCCTTGTCTACTCTAGCCTAGCCTAGCCTAGCCTAGCCGTCTAAACCCTAGCCAAGCCTAGCCTACTTGGAAGCCTACTAGCCTAGCCTAGCCTAACATATCCTAGTCTAATCCATTCAAACTCAAAGGATTTATTCCTCATTGGTATGTTCTTGTCCATGTAACTTTTTGGTTTGGATGTATGCAACTCTCAATAAATATCATCCTATTTTTGGGAATTTACCTCTATATCTCAACTTAATATTATGAATTTACAATACAAAGTATAAGAGCTAGCCCAAGAATCATAGTATAAGAGCTAGCCTAACATTGCCTAACCTAGCTCTAATCTACTTTAGCATTTCCTACTCTAGATAATCCTAGACTAGCCTAGCCACCTTTATCCTATTATAGCATAGATTACTCTTTCCTAGCCTATCCTGGGATTACTCTATCCTAGCCTAACCTTGCCTAATCTACCCTAGCCTAACCTACTCTAGCATATTCAATGCTAGAATATCCTAACCTAACCTAATCTAGCCTAACCTACTCTAGCCTATCCTAGCCTAGCCTACTCTAGCCTACACTAGCCTAGCCTAACCTTTCCTAGCCTTGCCTTTTCTAGCCTAACTTACTGAATCCTATCCTAGTCTAACCTAGCCTAACCTACTATCCTACAATAGCCTAGCCTAGGCTTGACTACTTTAGCCTAGTCAAGCCTATCCTACTCTCTGCTAGCCTAGCCTACTCTAGCTTAACCTAACTCAGGCTATCCTAGCCTACTCTAAGCTACATTACCCTAACTTATTCTAGACTAGCGTAGCCATATATTTGGTACTCTAAACTAGCCTAGCTTATCCTATCCTATCCTATCCTACTCTATCCTAACCTAGCTTAGCTTAGCCTAGCCTTTCCTAGCCTATGCTACTCTAACCTACATTAGCATAGGCCAAGACTAGCCTATCTAACTCTATCCTACTCTAGCCTAGCCTATTCTAGCATATCATACCCTACCCTACTCTTTCCCAACCTAGTTAATCTTACTCTAGCATAACCTATCTTAGTCTAGCCTAACCTACTCCATCCTAGCCTAGCCATCTCTAGCCTAGCTAAGCCTACTCTTTCATAGCCCAACATAGCCTATACTAACCTACTCTATCCAAGCCTAGCCTACTCTAGCCTATTCAATCCTAGCCTAATCTACACTAGCCTACTTTACCCTAACCTAGATTTGCATATGCTAGCCTAGCGTGGCCTTTCCTAGTCCAGAATATTATAGCCTTCCCTAGCCTAGCCTAGCCTAGTCTAGCCTAGTTTAGATTAGCTTAGCTTAGCCTACTCTAGCCTAGCCTAGCGTACTCTATCCCAACCTAGCCTAATCTAGCTTAGCCTAGTCTAATCTAGCTTAGCCTAGCCTAGTCTACTCTAGCATAGACTACCATATCCTAGTCCACTCTAGCCTATCCTAGCTTAGTCTACTCTAGCTCACGCTAGCCTTGTCTACTCAAGCCTAGCCTAGCCTAGCCTAGCCATCTAAACCCTAGCCAAGCCTAGATAGCATACTTTATGCTAGTCTAGCATAGCCTACTCTAGCTTACTAGCCTAGCCTAGCCTAACATATCCTAGTCTACTGTAGCCTAGCTTAACATAGCGTAGCCTAGCCTAACGTACCCTACTATAGCCTACTCTATCCTACTCTACTATACCCTAGCCTAGTCTAGCTTATTCTATCCTATCCTTTTCTAGCCTACTATACCCTAGGCTAGCCTAGCCTACTCTATCCTAGCTTACTCTAGGCTACTACTCTATCCTAGCCTAACCTACTCTAGATTAGCCTAGCTAAGCCTACTGTAGGCTAATATAATCTATCCTTTCCTAGCATAGCCTATTTTAGCCTACTAGCCTACTTTAACCTATCCTTGCCTAGCCTAACCCACTTTAGCCTAGCCTAGCATAACCTAGCCTAATTAGCATAGCCCACTTTACCCTAGCCAAGCTTAGGCTATGCTAGCCTAGCCTTTCCTAACCTATACTATTCTAGCCTTGCCTAGCCTAGCCTAGTCTACTCTAGCCTACTCTAGCCTAGCCTAGCCTACTCTAGCCTACTCTAGCCTAGCCTAGCCTAATCTAGCCTAGCTTAGCCTAGCCTACTTTATCCTAACCTACTCTAGGCTACCCTACTCAATCCTAGCCTTGCCTACTCTAGCTTAGCCTAGTCTAGTCCTCTCTAGCCTAGGCTAGCCTATCCTAGTCCACTGTAGCCTAGCCTAGCCTTGTCTACTCTAGCTTAGCCTAGCCTTGTCTACTCTAGCTTAGCCTAGCCTTGTCTACTCTAGCCTAGCCTAACCTAGCCTAGTCTACTCTAGCCTACTAGCCTAGCCTACTTTAGCCTAGCCTAGCATAGCCTAACCTAATATAGGTTAGCCTACTCTAATATAGACTACACTATCCTACTCTAGACTAGCCTAGCCTTCGCTAGCGTATCTTATCCTAACCTTCTCTAGCATACTATAGCCTAGGCTAGCTTAGCCTACTCTATCCTAGCTTACTCTAGGTTAGCCTACTCTATCCTAGCCTAAACTACTCTAGCTTAGCCTAGCCAAGCTTACTCTAGGCTAACCTATTCTATCCTTTGCTAACTTAGCCTACTCTAGCCTACTTTAACCTAGCCTAACATAACCTAGCCTACTTTAGCCTAGCCTAGCATAGCCTAGCCTAACCTAGCCTAGCCTAGCCTAGCATAGCCTAGCCTAACCTAGCCTAGCCTAGCCTACTCTACTCTAGCCTAACCTAGCCTAGCCTATCATGTCCTAACCTTTTCTAGTCTACTCTAGCCTACTCCTAGCTAGCCTAGCCTAGCCTACTCTATCCTAGTTTATCTTCTCTTAGCCTACTCTAGCTTAGCCTACTCTAGCTTAGCCTAACATATCCTAGCCTAGCCTAGCCTACTCTACACTAGCCTACTATATCCTACTCTACTCTAGCGTATCCCACTCTAGCCTAGCCTAGCCTATCCTACTCTAGCCTAGCCTAGCCTACCCTACTATATCCTACTTTATCCTAGCTTAGGCTACCCTATCCTAGATTACTCTAGCCTAGACTATTGTAGCCTAACCTAGCCTAGCCTACCCTAGCCTACTCTATCCTACTCGACTCTCGCCTAGCCTACTCTAGCCTAACCTAGCCTAGCCTATCATGTCCTAACCTTTTCTAGTCTACTCTAGCCTACTCCTGCCTAGCCTAGCCTACATTACTCTATCCTACTTTATATTTTCTTAGCCTACCGTAGCTTAGCCTATCCTAGCCTACTATATCCCACTCTACTCTAGCGCAACCCACTCTAGCCTAGCCTATCCTATCCTACTCTAGCCTAGCCTACCCTACTAAATCCTATTTTATCCTAGCTTAGCCTACTCTATCCTAGATTACTCTAGCCTAGACTATTCTAGCCTAACCTATTGTACACTAGCCTAGTTTAGCACACTCTAGGCCACTAGCCTTCTGTAGCCTAGCTTAACGTATTTTAGCCTAGCCTTGTCCAACCTGCCTTATCCTAGTGTATACTATCCTCACCTAGCCTACTCTAGCTTAGTCTAGCCTAGCCTAACCTACTCTAGCCTAGTCTACTCTAAGAATTTATACATGCATGATATCCTTGAGACATTAATAAAACACATTAAAAAATAATCTTAAATAACATCTACATTACCATTTATTTTTATAACATAGATTTTAATAAAAAACAATATCACTTTATATTATATAAATTAAAACATCTTTTCATTATATTAATTTAATTAAGAAATATACCATATCTTAATAAAATTTTACTTATTTAAATTTTAAAATCATTAAAAAAAATTAAACTAAATAATATTAATAAAATAGTTATTTAAAAAAAATTTACACAATATTAAAAAATATATATATAACAAAAACTATTTAAAATAAATTATATAAATTAATATCCAATTTAATAATGAAATTGTATAAAACCTCACCATAATAATTATATAAAAACCAAATATCACATACAAAATACTCACATAAAACTATAAAGTATATTACACATGTGAAAAACTTATTTAAATGAAACAAAACTACAGTAAAATTTAACTAATTTAAATAAAACAAAAACAATTTAAATAAAACACTTATTTAAATAAAACAAAACTACAGTAAAATTTAACTAATTTAAATAAAACAAAATTAACAATTAGAGTGAAACTACACCTCCGTAAACAAAACAAAAATACATAAAAAGTTTGCACATTATAATAATAATAATGTTTCAATGCATCATATGTATGAGCAGTACTTGAATGCCTATCTAAAATATAAGAATCTAAAATAAAATAAACTCAATTCAACAACCCAACAATTGAATTTTTCAAGAGTAAACATCAGTTCGGAAACCCTAAATGATAAAAAATTTAAAAATTAAAGTATATTTGACATACTATTTCAAATATTAAATTATATTTGACACACTATTTCAAAAATTACATTTTATACTACTTATATATTACCACAGTTGGACTGTTCAATAGTCCAGAACAACTCATGGATGTGAGAATCTAAGACTGATACTAGAAAAACACAAGTAATTTTATTTTCCAATAAAATATTAAAATGAAATGAAGGAATTCTTTCTTTCGATAGCCAACATGAAACATGTAACATGTATATCTTTGTGGATGTTGATGGCTTCTCAGGTGAAACATGCACAGTTTTATGCACATAGGTTTGTCATTTGCTGACGGCTTCTCAGATGAAGCATGCAGGTTGGGTGGACTAAAGATCAAGTTATCTTTGTGGAATTAGATAGCCAACATGAAACACGTATATCTTTGTGGATGCTGACGACTTCCGGACATGCAAAGTTTTGTGCAATAAGGATCAACTTATGCATGTAGATTGGGTGGACTAAAGATCAAGTTGCAAACAACCAAATGCAGTTGACGAATTTTCTGAAGGAAAACAGTGCACCGTAAACATTGTGAGATGACCTAAAAACCCTATGTAATAAATAAAATCAATATAGATTGTGGAAATCTAACTGCTTAATTTATGTCCAGACCGAGGCCACATGAATGGAGATTTGGAGTGAATAGGAATGGAAATTTGGAGATTGAACGAATTTCATAGGCGTAATATTGAACGAATATTGAGCGTTGCTGCTCTCCAACGAATATTGAATGTGACGGTGATTATGGAAATACGCGCTTGCTTTCCGATTTGACAATTTCTTGCAGCACATGAAGTACCAAAGCCGTCTTGGGTTTTCGAAAGGAAAGCGGGCATACTAGTAATCTTACAACTACTGGACGCAGAGGCTCCATGAAACTTGCAAGTTTTGTTCCGAAAAAAATGACTACATACATGGACTAAGCTATATCACAGAAAAAAAAGAAAAAAGGAAAAGAAAGTTATCACAAATATTTTATGGGTGGTAGCAAGAGGGTTTGCGCTGATGCTGTCCATGTCATGTGAAGCAAAAACTTGAACAAAATTATCACAAATATATACAAATCTTACAAACACCGAAGTCAATGGTAGTGAACCGAATTAAAAGACTTTCAGAAAATTAAAAGATAGGAAGCCTCAGTTTGACATAGGCTTAAAAAATTAAAAGAACGAAAACTAAAATGAAACGAGTAAGGTTTGTCTTGAGAGTAGAGTTTAGGGGAAATGCACCTGTATCCCCTGCCCAGCTCTTCAGCCGGAAGTTTTTATGTGTATCCCTGCTCAGCTCTTATCCATAAAATAATCGAACAGATTCCTGGAATAATTTTGACAAAAGTGAAAGGAATGCATAAGATTTCAAATGAATATTGCAATCTTTGAAAAGAAGCGATGACGTCTATGAAAGTACAGAAAAATAGAATGCAGATTTATGAAAAGTAGAGAAAAATATAATGCAAATGAAATAATAATGTATACCTGGAATTAAAAGAAGCCATTACCCATTGAATCTGGGAAATAATTTGCTGGAAAATATAACACAGACTGACTCATACCCACAGGCTCACGCACTCACACAGACACGCATACTCACAGGAAAGAAGATGGGAAATATAACATAACCAACACGACTTACAGAGAGTCACCAATACTCGCAGGAATACGCATACCCACATGCACAAATTTATCAGACAAACATCTCAGACCACAAACATGCGCAGACTTCGCGCACAAACATATCGGACCACATAGAAATATCAGACCAATTGGCAGATTTCTGTGGTCTTCTTATGGCTCGTTTCTTACTATGGATATATTAGCCTCTCGAATAGGTCAAAAGTTTTCAACGGATATATGTCGAACAACCTTTTCACCGAGAAATCCGGATAGGAGCGGGCAATTCCTCCCTTCTTTTTCGGCAATACCCTCATCCTTTTCATCTTTTTCTATAACACTTTCATTATGAGACGTGGCTAACGGTATTTACACATTTTTGTGATAGTGATGGATAACCTTGTGATAGCATTTTAAACGAATCTGAAAAAACCATCATCATTTCATTAAGGATGGAGGGAGTGGCCTATTTTTCAAAAAAAAAGAAAAGAAGTGGAGTTGGCCACTGCTAGTTTTAAAATAATGCTGTTTTTTTCTAGAATAAATTAGTTTTAGAATTATTAAATTTTCTAATTTTCTATAAATTTATTGAAGATTTTTTTTTTTAAATATTCAAATCAATTTTAAAATCAACTAAAAGCCCAAGAAACCAAATTTTAGAATACAGAAATTTTTGATAGAGAAAAACTGAAAGTAGAAGATTCTACTCATTGGAATTTCTGTCCCGAATGTATTGAAGGTATTGAGATTTTAGTGATTTAAAATAATAAAAGATAAAAAAACTCTTTTTATTTTAAGTTTTTTATTGTAATTCTAACTTGCTTTTTCAAAATTTAAATCAATTTAAAATTGGGCGACACAGTAAGAAACCAAGTTTTAAAAAACATGAAATTATGATCATGAAAATGCCTACTATGGATATCACACTCGTTTCAAAAAAAGGTAAAAACATATCCTATTCCGTACGACGAACAGAGGAGACTAATAGTGCGATTGCTGCGTTGTAACGGCAAAGTGTTCAAGAGTTGTTATGGAATATTTTCAGAGATAATGATCTTGAGGGGTGTGCAGTTTTTTAAGAAAGAAAACCACAAGGGAGCCGTTCAAAACTGAAGAGTAGAGCGGATATAAAAGTTGCTTTATCATGTCATTTTCTGAAAATGATGGTAATGGGTAACTTAAATTAACAGACAGAATTATTAGTTGATTGTGGTGGGGTGGCTGTTTTCTTTGTAAGGCAATGGGGAGGCTTATTTTTCTAAGAAGCTGAATGGACTAGCAGTTTAGTAATTTTATATTATTTTCTTTTTATTTATTTTAATATTGAAAATGAAACATTATGATATTTTATATTATTTAACTTTTTAAAATAATAATAAAATTTTAATTATGTTTTAATGTTTTATTAAATTTATATTAAATTAATTTTATTTAGAAATAATATCTTTATGAGAAAAATAGTTTATTATCATTTCATAATACGATTTTTTTTTATTTTTTAAATTTTTTTTTTAATTCAAAAAACAAAGAAAACATACCTATATAATTATTTTTAAACTTGTCTCTAATATGATTTAGAGATTGTCTTTGGAGTATGGAAAGTATACAGTTTGAAGGGATGTATTGAATGTCAATGGATGTTGGTCTCAGTGGATGTTAACCATCATCATCATCAACACAAATTCTATAAACCATTTATTATTTTTACATTACTTCAATATGGTTACCATGATCTTAAAAAAATGGATGTCATTTATTTTTCATAACAATTTGGGTCTTATTTTATAAGACAACATTATGATCATAACATTTCAAAGAAAGGAAAAAAGTCCTCTAGAGAAATAGCTAAGCTTGAGTGGTTAACTATCCACTTTTTGTATGGATGTTGGCCTATTTTTAAAATACAATTTTAAGTGCATGCATTTTTATGTTCAAAATATTAAAAATTAGTAAGGAACCACAAACATTATTGAACACAAGCTCAAAACTTAAAATTATATTAATAATTTTAATTGAAGAACAAGATTGGTAATAAAATTATATTAAAACTTAACTTTAAATGATTTAATTATAAATTTTTAAAATAAAATATTTACATTATTGTTAAATTTGCTAAATTAAATTATGATATTTTAAAAATTTAAAATGCATTTTAAATTAAATTATCTCGTTTTTAAAAATTTAAATTATGTTTTTATTTTTGATTTATTAAATTATTCTTATAAAATATATTTTTAATTTATTTATATTTGAATTTACTAAATTGTTAATTGAGTTTTTCTAATATATCTATATTTTAAAATAAAAAATAATTATGTATATATTTTTAAATTATATATATATATATATTCTGAATATTAATAATTTATTGTATACAAGCTCATTGGGCATCTCAATTGGTGACCTATTTGTTAGGAATTATTATGTAAACCATGTAGATCTAATGGTTAAGATCATGCCTTTCCTATGAAAATGTCAGAAGGTATAATGGGTATTGGCATGTAACATAATCCAACAAAAATACTAGAATCTAATGGGAATTAGAAGTGTGTGTAACAAAACCTTGCAACAACACTACACTCCAATAATGGGTATGAGAAGCATGTAAAATAATCCAACAATAATGAGTTTTTTTGGGGTGGAAATACACTAGTGAACACACTAGGAGGGTAGAGACATGGCCTACCATAGTTGCACACACCTAATAGTGATAAATATGGTCTTGGTGTGGAGGAATTATAGTTTTTTTTGAAGATCCATAAAATATCCTCAACAACCAATATTGACCATGAAATTCACCCAAGAACAAAAAGAATTCTTAGAGGAGAGGGGTATGACCCAAGCAAAGACCAAAATGTTTGGAAATGTTAAAAATATGCAACAATTCAGTAAAATAAAATAAATCAATTTAACAATATCCTACATAACTGCAACTACTTTAAGTTGATAGTGAGTGATCTTGAATCCTTGAGTGAAATGGAAAAAAAAATGATTAAAGAGTTGTTGGCATTCATTAAATACTAATGGAGATTTTTTTTTGAATAAACATAAATATGAGTACCATGTTTGCCAGCTAGAATTTGTAGAGTAGTAAAATAAAGCATACTATCAACCTAACTCAAATAAGAAAAATATAATATAATTGCTATTAAATCATATTGTTTTGGAAATATCTAATTCTAATGCAACTAATGGCTTCTTGTGTGCCCTCCTCTTTTGGTCAAAATATGCTTTGGAAGTGAAAGCATGAGAAGAAATAAGGAGAGATGGAGTATTGAAAAAATGGCCTCATGTAAGATATCAAATTCCATCATGAAAAATCATTAATCAATCCAAAATTAGACTAGATAATGGATAAAAATCATAGATTTATTTATATGTGCTTTTTAGTTGATAATTTATAAAAGAAATATAACAATAATATATATATATATATATATATATATATATATATATTATCGACAGGATACACTTTAATGTTTTGATAAGGACTAACAATTGGGAAGGTTTAATGCACATTTTGCTTTGCTGGAATTGAAGTTATTTAATCAGGGCTCGAACTTTTACTTCCACCCAAGAACTATGTTTGTCCTTAATCCTAACTCTTATACCCCAACTTTAATTAATGCACATACTCTTCTATCTAGTGAGACATGTAAGCAAGGAGAGGTGATGATATCATATCAATTTGAGATAAAAAGAATAGAATTTGTCACACATGTTTCTAGGGTATTTTTCCTCCCGATGGAGTAATATTATGGGAATGGACCTTGACACATCCTAATGCTCGTGTCCATTATTGCTTATAACTTTGTTCAAACGTAACCTTCATTATATGTTTTTATGTATTCAATGGTGTCGATATAAATGATGTATGTCAATGTGCTTGAATCTTGCCTGAATTGACTTTGTGGATTATATATTAGAGTATCAAAAAAATTCACATGTAAGATTAAGATAAGATATGTCATATATATTATATCATTTTCACTTTTTCTATTTTAATCAAACCCCAAAAATGTCCTTAAATTGTAATTCATCAAATATTAGGAAATAGGCCTTAATAAAACTCCGTAGTCCCACTAGAGTGAATGCATGGAAGTATATACTGAAATAAAAGAATTAGATTGTCCAATATTAACAACAACATAAGGAAATTATCCATTTCCTCGTGTTTTTTTTCTAGAACATAAATTTATAGTGTATGATTATTTACATTAATCTATCGAGTGTCATACCCAATATGACTATGTATATTTAATAAAATTGTGGTTATACATCATGTAACTATATGAGATGTATAGTCGTACATATCACTATATATTTGAGAATTATATATCCCATCAAATTCAAACAAACCAAGATATAATTATTCAACTAAAGTTATATAAAATAAATATACATCGAAACGTAAAATAGAAATACCACTTTAGAAAATTTTATGCTAAAGTTAAAACAAAATTAGGAAATTTGATGAATATTCTCACTGTCTTCCCGTGCTATAAATCTAGAACTCTAATTCTCTCATTAAGTTTTCACTTGATTTAACTATTACCAGATGATATGACTGACATTCCTATGTTTCATTTCCCTTAGTATTATCTATACAAATATTCTTATATGCCATTAGTGGCCTCTATGAAGATTTCAATGTTTGAAATGGTCCCCAATTTGTCTTCCCTTGGATTTTACTTTTCGAATATACTAAATGCACCTACTTATCATACATAATAAAAAATTACGTGTGTTCAACATATAAGGAGAAGTAGACATTGAAATGTAAGTAAAACACATAATAGTTTCCCCTTAAACTTCTACGGAAGAAACAAAATAACATGGATCCTTTACTTTTTTGTTTGAAGAAAAGATATGGTTTTGTAATTCTACCCTTGACGTATCAAATTTGTTCATGTTCACACTCTTCATGACTCTCTACATATTTAGTTTATGATTCCAAGGAAATGAAAGAAATATGAGACAAGGAACCCCGAGAGTAGGAAGCCAAAGAGTAACTTTTTCATATAGAGTTTGGTTCTCACAAAGTATGAGTTTATTTCTTGATTTATGAAGTTTATGGCCACTCCAATTGTTCTTCATAAGAAAATATTCATATGTTTGGAATTAATCTGTATGTCCAAGTTGGTCATTAAACTCACATGCAAATGGAATCTTCTCGGTATGTGCTTAATGTCTAATCCATTCAAAACTCAAAGGATTTATTCCTCATTGGTATGTTCTTGTCCATGTAAATTTTTGGTTTGTTACAAGTCTCTAACAATTGCATCCTTATCTTTGGGAATTTACTCTTATATCTCAACTTGAATATTCTGAATTTACAATACAAAAAGTATAAGAGCTAGCCCAAGAATCATAGTACTTCAATCTAACACAAATTAAAATCTACTAATAAAATGCAATTTCAACTAATTTCATGTCTAAGGTTAATATAAACCTATAAAATTTAAGGATTTACACATGTTATCATTCCAAAAATAAGCTAAACCACTTCAATATCGAAATGAATGAAATCTACGAGATGCGATTCCATTGCATCATCTGATAAACAATATTTCTTCCACGAAAAAGATCTTGGACATAAAATTATTCAAATAATAATTACAAATTATAGTGTCGTAACATACATTCTTAGCTAACTATTTTCCCAGCAAATAATGATTTCAACAAACATCCCACACATTTCTTTCCTATTTAACCTTGTAACTAATTTTCAAACAATATGGAACATATAGGAAATATATTTCTAACACTAAATATATATTATATTTCTCAAAGGTGACATGAATTCCTAAATGTGAAATGCCCACCACGCATCAAATTTTTTTTATTGAAATGATTTTAATGATCCATTTTCACCATATGCATAAAATTGTTGTGTAACAACATATAAATTACATTTTAGTAAAATATAAATTACATTTTAGTAAAATAAAAGATTAATTTATGTAATAAAATATAAGATGAAAATTTCATTTAGTTAAGAGACCAAATTATAATAATAAGAGAAGATGTTTGGTTTTATATATGGGATAAAAGATAAATATAAAAAAATATATATAATATTTATTGTTGAAAAATTAGGTAATGATTATAAGGGATATAGATTCTTGCAAATATTATGAATAATGAAATTCAACTTTTCATCATAGATAAAATATACAATTGTTTCTTATTATCTAAAATCATTTGATTGGGACATAAGAGAAGAATTTAACAACCTAATATCTAGATATATATAGTAGAAGTAAAAGTATATTTCTTGTAAACTTAACTAATGAACTAAATTACATGTTTATAGACATCAATCCATGATAAACATAAAAATAATTTTTTAAATTTAAAAAAAAATCATAAAACATAACTAGACTATAACTTTATTTTAAATTATTATTATTATTTATAAAAAGAACTATATATGATTTAAAAATTATTTGTAACCATCGATATTCATGCCCACATTACCATGGAAATTCATAACTTGTAAATAGATTTTGTTACACTAGCATCTCTCTCTCTTTCTTGCCAGCCTTAGCCCTTTTCTCTCTTCCCCTCTTTCTTCCCCTCACACTCTCTCAATATTTGCACCCCACACTCTCTACCTTACCATGTCTACACAAATTTATACACCACTCCTTCTCCTTTTCCCTCCATCTCCCCTTCCTCCTCCTCTCTCTCTCAATCAAATTCTCAGCATAAGTCTATCTCTCCCCCATCCCTCTCTCTCTATTCACCTTGATGCCCCTTTCTTCTCGTCCTCTCTCCCTATCACTCTCCTAAACACTGTATTTTTCTTTCTCCCCACAATTCCCCATTCCTCCCTCCACCACCCTGCCCCCCCAAAAAAAAAAATATCTTTCTTAACCCTACCTTTCTCTCCCCACAATTCCCCATTACTCTCTCCACCACCCCACCCCCAACACTCTCTTTATTATCCCCCCTTATCCCTTTATTTTTGTTATTATATCCCTCTCTCTCTCTCTATCTTTCTACCCTTAACTCTCTTCCCCCCCCCATTCTTCCTTCTCTCTTTAATATTCATTATTCAGCTCACATTCTCTCCCTCTTTGCACCTGAAGTTGTCACCGTTCCTCGCACTTTCCATCTCTCTTTCTCGCTCAACATAGTTACCGATCAAATAGGTAATTGAAATGATACCTACCTTTTTGAGGTAGAAAATAAAACACGCAATTTTGAAGAGTAACGTTGTAGAATCACCCTTTTTTTTAGAGCATTTTTTTGACACTTTAATTTTTTTTATTTTTTTATTTTTATGTTTTAATGTGATGATTTTCATGTCAATTTTGAATAGTGATTCTCCATAATCACCCACTCTTTTTTAGAGGGTTGATTTTGACACTATACATTTTCTAATGTCTTCTTCTTCCGTGAGATGTTTATTTTTAAGTGCATTATGTTCTTGTTTTTATATTTTTTAATTATATATAAAAAAATTGTAATGAAATATTCATTTTTCATATAGTTAAAAATAAAAAAAAGGGCTGTAATATTCCCAATTAGCCCAAGCTAATGGGAATATTCTATTTTGCCTTGTTTTGTTTTGCATTTCATGTTGGTGAATAGAATGTAAAGGAGGACATGTAAAACTCTTGAAAATAACAAAATAAATCAATGCCCATTGTGAACATGGCTAAATCTGGGCCATATTATAAAACACACTTGAGTGTGAAAGAGGTTGATCACTTGAAAAAGTCAACCATGGCCATATCTACAATGCAGTCTAGATGCATTGAACCTCCTTGAGGCACAACACAGTTCTATATGGAGGTTCTACATGTGAAAGGGGCTAAACTAATGAAGTGGTTTAGGGTTTGACAACACTCCAATCTTATAAAAGGAAGAGGAGAGAAGCATGAAAGGGGTTGTTGAAGATTATTATTTTCTGAAGGCATTTTCTGCTGAGACATTCCTCATTGGGGGTTTTCCTGTTTAAGAATCCCACCTCCTTCCTTGAGCAGCTCTTGGAGGAGACTTGTTCCATCTTGTCCACTATCAGGCTTGGGCCAAGCTTCACCTTACACCTACAGTGTTGATCTTGTTGAGGGTTGGGTTGTCCTTGTGAGTTGCAGCAAGTCGAAGATACTAGATCTGCTCAGATCTAGATTTTACTAGTGTCTATTCTCAGTGAGTGTGTCTTTTAACCTCCTGGAAGAGTGCATTAGATAATTGAGCTTCAGATCCAGACCTCAGCATCAGGCCAATCATTCTCAGAGCCTACAGCACAGTTCCTCTCCCTAGCTGCGTTATTTGCAAAGGAGAAGTTGTAGGGTGTTTTGTTTGCATTTTGGAGGAGAGATCTCCGGTGTTAGGATTATTCCTCTCACTGTGGTGATCCATGGATTGGCCATCCAATCCATGCTTGTTTCAGATCTGATCTGCTCTTCTGTTATATGATTCAAAAATTTCTAAACATTTCTGTAGATCTGCAACTCTAGATCTCAGATCTACTCTTTGTGCTTCATGTTTTTCACAAAACCCCAAAGGGAATGTATAGATGAGCTTTTCTTATAGAGAGATCTGAATTAGATCTATATTTTTATGTACATATCTGATTTAGATTTGAGTATTAATAAACTTCTACTTCAACACATTAAAATAACGCTGTCAAGTTTATGCAGACTTTTCTTATGGCTATACCACCTCATTTTTGAGGATTTCTCCTATATTGTCTTATTTTTTCTCTTCTACAATGTATGGGCTGTAATATACATCTGATTTACTATTATACATCTGATATTTGTACTCCCATATCAACTTACTACTTAGCTTCATTGGATCTGCGTTATTTCTGAAATATTCCTTTGCATATAGCTACAACCCCTCTCCTTAGGGTGATTTTTAGCTAGACTAGTTTTTGGGAGATCTGTTTAACCCACCTATTCTAATTTGTTTTTTCCCTCATTTTGGATTTAGATATTAGATGAGCTAATCTAAGGGAGACAGGAGCTGCAAAATCATTTCAGTGCACTGAATTCTCATGAATGTGTTATTTCAGCAGGCTTGCTGTGTGATTCCCATTTTTGCGATATTACAGTGGTATCAGAGCAACTTTCCTTGGCTCAGCCTATGAGCTTCGAGTAGTATGGAGTCTTCTCATGGGGAGGAGGAGATATGCAAGAGAAGCCAGAGTAAACCCTTGTTTCCTGGATAAAATAGGTTCACAAAACTTCAATCTCGAGCTCTGCAAGGCATCGGAAAAGACATCAAAGAAAGGAGGATGAAAGAGTAGGAACATCCCTCAACCAGATATACAAGATCGATACATGAGGAAAGATATAAATCCTCATCTCATGGATATGTGCACTCAGCCATATCACCAAATATTCAACGCTCTATCAGTGATTTCTTCATGAAGAGGAAGAAAGGAGGTGTGACCAAGAAGGACACTCTTGGTGAGTATTTGTGGGAATATGAAGCTCAATCTAAGGAGTTCAAAGATAACTTGAAATTCCAAGGGTTCTACAAGATCAGGGAGGACAAAAGCACAAAGGAGAAGCAACATGGTATGGGTAGATTCTATCTATCTACTTTTGATGGGTCACCTAAATGTCCAGTTAGGATTTGGGTGGAGGAGCTAAGCATATTTGTGCAACAACACCAAGTTTCAGAAACTGAAGCCATCAAAGTAGCAGCACTGCATTTTGAAGGTAAAGCATATGCTTGGTGGTTGTTTGAATCCTTTTCCTTAAGAAATGAAAATACACCTACTTATGCAAGGTTTATTGAAAGGTTAGTAGAAAGGTTTGATGAAGCTTCATGTGTAGAATCTTCTATTGAAACTATCAAACCATATTCAACAAATATTTTGCATGAGTTGGAAGGGTCTATGAATCCAACTCCATTTCTAAAAACCATGGAAGAAGGTGTAAGTTTGTTTGATGCCTTGCCAAGGGCAAAATCTCCATTGGATGAAGAGATCTCTTCTCAAGAGAAAGGCATGGAGATTCCTACTTCAATAGATGACCAATATCTAAGGTCTTTTATTGATGATGAGGCAACTTCAACTATTGAAGAGGAGGAGGGGAAGGCATGAGATGATAACGTAGTCACAACAAAAGCACCTCAAGCACCTCTTGATTGGAGGAAAACTAAAGTGTTATCTCAACTATGGGCAGCATTTGCATACTTGGCTAAGGAGGGAGCCTTGGGAGAAGCTAGCACAGTGTAGAGAATCTCTCATGAATTCAGAAGAGAGGTGAGCAATTTCCTGAAAGGGGCATTGCTATCTTCCACTGAGTTATCTGCGTTGAGAAAGGAGTAATCAGAAGTCTATGATGGCATGGACATGAGGACACATGGCAACTCCATATCTTTGGCGCAACCCATGGTACCTTCATTCACAAAAGTGATTTCTGAGCATGAGAAGAGGATGTTAACACTCTTGCATGCATGGGCCAAATTAAGGAAGTATTGGAAGACAAGGACATTCCGAGGGGAAGTTGATTTCCATCTGCTTCAATCTTTTCTTGGTCAAGGTCAGCGGAAAAAGAGGTAGCAAAAGGAATATTATACTGCTCCAACATGTGATTTTGACAACAAGCATGTCAAAGAGGAGAGCCATGACATGACAGGGGCTGCATTTCAGACCTCTATAGTGTTGTCATTTTTGGGAAGCCTAGATCCCTATTGGGATTCCCAACTCATGATGGAATACTTCAAGGACCTTTTCACATGCTAGGTTCTTGATGGGAAGGTAGTGGATGGGAGGTATAAGGTATTTGAGGGGGTCATTTATTTCCATGACCTTATCTATTTGGTTAGAGACTCCAAGCTCAAGGAGAAACTACTAAATGAAACCTATGAGATCTTGCTTTCCAAACCCACTGGTGTCATTAGAACATAT
>JAXQQM020076661.1:0-129169 GCA_034641835.2 Pinus albicaulis
GAATGATTGCCTATTTGGAAGTGCCTCACATTTTCCAAGGCATATATTACAGGACTAATGTGGCACATAATTTTTCCCCAAGGCTATAAAGAAGAAGTGATGAACATAAAGGTTTTCACTAGAAGTGGTCAAAAAATTGGCCTGGGGTTTTTTTGATGTGGCCTTCACTGGTAACCATGTCATTATGGGTTAGGAATCAAGAGAATCCATCTATATATCAAAACAACATCGGTTTAATTTTACACAGGTATTGGCATATACAACATGGTAGAGCTAAGGGGAATGTAGAAACTAATGAGACTAGTAGAGGAAAAGAGAGTAAATGAGCATCAATTTTATGTTCATTCCCTAATTTTCATATGGTGGATAAATGGGCAAGTAGTGTGTTAGAAAAAATATCAAAACAACATGTTAAGAGAAGGCACTTGGGTTGAATGCGCACTTTCATCATATCTCTTTATGCGACATACATAAAGAAAAGAATCAATTGGCAGACTCCCTATCCAAAGATGTGGTGGATCAAGTCGTTGGGGGAGATGAATATTGTGGAATAAAAAGATGGAGATGCATAGCCACTGATGGCGGGGATCTTCCTTTGATAGTTCCACTAAGATATATTGTTGTATCTCCTATTCGAGACAATGTTTAAACTATTTACATCTCTATTCTTTTCTTTCAACTATATAGAAGATCATGGTAGAAAAATAGAAATCTTGCTAGGATATCTATATTTTGTAAATGTTTTCTATTTTTGTAGGCCTTACATGGAAATACCAGTAGTAGATGTTTTGTTGATAGCTCTTTGAAGTTACTTTTCAGTTTTTTCTTTAAGAAACTTGGATCGGAAGGGAGGTGCATAAGTCATTATTCTCATAATCAGCAATATGTAATGTAACCAGTATTATATGTGTGTGTGTTTATATTTTAGCAAATAAAGTATTCATGCTCATTTGATGATATGTACCCTAATAAATCCTCGTCCCCTTTTTCAAAAAGTGTTACCCATACATATAGTAGCACCCATACCCACATACCTTTGCAATGGAAACTTAGGCTTGGATTCGATGTTAATAAGAGAGCACTAGCCACATGAACAATGAAAATGAACACCAATTGGTGCTAACCATGTACGTTTCAGTTGCATGAAAGGTTTGGTGTTGTACAAATTTTATCTCATCACTGAAGGTAATAGTCCATAACAAGTTTTAATGTTTTTCAACTAAATAGTCACCCTCAAACTTATCACTATAAAAGTTAGATTAGATATTTAAATTTTTCTTTCATCAAAATAACACCTCTTTGGACCTCTTAAAAAGAATGGTGGAGCCTCTTTCTTCTATTTTCCTTCTTCATTAGTTGTCTATTTCCTTGCTTTGCAAATCAAACCCATTTGATGTTGTACCTTTTTTATATTATAATTTTTTCACTTAGAACTACACATTGCATTAGAGAGAGTATTTCAATTTCTGAAATGATATACTTTGAGTTGGGGAGAAAAGAAAAAGAGAATTATAAAACCAATGATAGCTCATATTGTTGTTATTCTTTGCGATGAGGACAAATATTTCTAGGTGCAGAAAATAATGACTGAAGGAAGTCTGACATTAACTACTACACATGTTCAAGCATACAGAGAGAATAGGGGTACTGCAGTCAAGCTTAACTATTGTTATGGAGATAATAAATATGGTGCTAGGTTAGACAAAATATTTTGTAGAAAATATATCTTTATTGATCCATTTATTCTTTAAATTCCTCCAGAGGCCGGGATACAGATGCTATCATGGATCATTCAAGATCCACATCCCCATTTTTTACTGGAAATCCTCCTGTGTCTTTGTCATTATATTTTCCTTTGTAATTCATGATCAGAGGCCAGTAATGGGATGCCAATATCTTGTAACTATTCTTTTAAAGTGATGTTTCCAAATATACTTCAACCCTCATCCAATATTTCAAGTTCAAAGTTATTGTAATATTTTGTGCACATAAGAAAAATACAACAAAGTTATAACTCACAGATAGGACACATTGTATCATGGAGATCGATTTACAAAATTCATTCATTGCAATACTTAGAAATGCCAGCCAATATTTATTTTGATATTGAGAGAGTGCTTGACAATGTAACCGAGGAGTCAAGATTGTCTACTTCCAATTATATCTTTCAGGACATAGATGATAAAATTCCTTATGGTTATATTATAAATAACTTGAAGTGACAGACGGAGATTCAATTTAATATATTCCAGTGTCATCATAACTAGGTATTTCATGATGATATGAATAATCAACAAATAATATCATCATGAAATATGACAAATTTATAATGTTTAATCAAATAATGTTTATGACACAAATATAAATACATGAGAAAATTTGTCTCAAGATAGTGCATCTATCTTGGACACTTCGGTTGAGAAAATATCTCAACCACACAATAATATAGTAGCCTAAATATTTGGAGAGAATATCTCAACCAACTAGACCTAAATGTGCTCCTATCTATGAGGAACAAAGCCAATCTAGAAAGGTAGGATTAAATCCTAACTTTCATTATAACAATTAATTTAATTATTTTTTACTTAGAATTGTTTTCATCACATGAGAGTGAGGCTAACGTTCACAACCTCAATCATAAGTCCAAAATAAAAATCAAGAACCATATTGCAAGTTCTCATGCTAAAACTGTTGATCCTCAAAAACACTGCGTGAAAAAATTGCCAAGGATGCCGAAACAACATCAATCTGAAAAGAACATGAGTCAGTTGTAAGTCTGATTCATCTCTGAATTTTTCTTGATAACTCTGTCACGTACCAAGCTACAAAATAATCCATATGTCCTTTTTTTTTAATCAACATCATAATTTCTCGTCCACTGACAAAATGTTGATAATGGCCACTGGAGAATTTTATTGTCCACTCAAAAACTATTGAGAATGCCCACTAGAAAATTTTCTGATGTCAAAACTTCCCACTTTCTACTTGATGTTGATTTCCCACTGGCTGCTTATGATCAAAAACCACTCGTTGTTGCTTTTATTGATGTTGTAAAAAAATTCTCACTATTGCTTGTTGATGTTATCCAAACTTTCAGTATAAAAGTGTTCAATTCCATTATTATTATTTCCACCCTTTTTCGGCTAAAAGGAGAGACAATCGACACTTGAATTTAGAACTCTCCCCCTTCAAATGTAGCTGAGTTTCATAATCTTCATTGTAATGGAAAAGTTTTCTTCATTTGAGACTCAATATTTCGGTTACAGATAGACAATTGTTTGACTGTAGATGACCACTTCCAAGGATAAATCCATGCATAATTGGTCTTCTCTCGGTGGTTTATTTCACTTGCAACATCTTTCTGATGAATGATTTTTCTTTCCACAATGGTGACAAGGATGGAGGTCAAAACACTTACTCTCCATGTGGTCCTTTTTCTTACAATGGTTACAATTAACCATATTTGATCACTATCTAGAAAATCGGCACTTACAAACTAAATATGGAACATCCAAATCGTTGTCTTTGTTGTAACCTAGGCCATGTTGATATTTTTTTAAGGAGATGTTTTCCCAAGGTTTGATCACTTTCTTGGAAAGATAATCTTTTTTTTGTTCTTCACACCTGCTGTTGCTACTAATATGATGAGCTAGGTTGATTAAATAATATATATCACATTGAGCATCAAACATTTCTATTAAATATTCATCTATTTCACACGCTGCATCAATTTGTTCACTTTGATCTTCAGTAGTACTAGCTGCATTATGTAGTAGTACAACCAGCTAGATGAGATCACTAATGTCACAACTTGCATAAATCTAGTTGATTAGATATTTTGTGTGAAAACCTTTGACAACCTTCATCAATATGCTTAATAAGGTCACTTGTATCACAACTTTCATTTGTCGTTTGGATGAGGTCTTCAGTGTCGCAACTTGCATCGACCTTCTGTGTACAATGTGCATGAAGTATATCTTTTTTTTCACTTAATTTTATTTGGATTTGTGCTAATGATTTTATCTTTCATTTAAATCTCAATTTGAAAGCCTTTCACAGCTTCTAATGTGTTCGTCATTTGATCAATTAACTTTTGATTATGCTTCAACTTCCATTCCAGTAGTTCAATTGTGTTCTATAACTCATGATTTCACTCTTTCAACTCTTTAATTTCTATCACTACACTTTGAAGACATTTTCCTCCTTTTCCCATTTTGACACACTCTCTTGTATTAGCTCACTTGAATAATTGAATACTATAACTCACGCTTTCTCAGAGTAGATATGAACAGTCTTTATTATTGTTTGTTTGCTTTATATTTGAACTCACTCACTCGATGCTTGCTTCATTCAGTTTCATGTTCGCTTGATCTTATGAAATTATTCACTTGCACTTTGCACTTGCTTAAAATCGCTCTCTTCATTGTACTTATTTGCAAAATACGGGTGTTGAATAAAATCGAAAATGCACCCAAGAGAAAACCTTACAATGATTTGAATGACTCAGTTAAAAAGAATGGACTCACTTGGCTTAATTGACTCAGTTGAAGAGAATTGACTTTCTTTATGTCCAATCAATTTAAAAATTGGGTGTTGGTTTCAACCAAGAATGGACACTTACAATCCAACTCAATTTGAATTTGATTACAAGTTGAGTTACAAAAACAAAAAATATTTGCAAGTTAAAAAATGACTAGTTGTCGTTGAATGTTGATGTATATTTTTCCATGGAATGCTTGAGTTTTCAGTGACATTAACTTCATTATTTTGAGTGAATTTTCTTGTTGATGTAGAATCATTTTTTAAATTTGGATGTTAACAACTTGATATTTTTGGCTATGTGTTGCAGCTTATTGATTGCTTGTTGTTGGCTTGATTACATGAGGTTGAAGAGAATTTATTGTGTGCGTGCATTTCCTTAATTTTTTGTGTACTCCATGTGTACCATTTTAAAAAGAGAATGTCAAAACTAGATGCAAAACATAAGCAACATCAAGAACCATGCGCCATCACAAACATACTCACGGTGTACCTAAGATCCCCTTGTTCAATTTCAGGCGGATATAGGACACAATCACTACCAAAAATATATGTTTTTATCAAGTATTGAGTACATAAGCAATCAAGTTCACCATTATAACTCCATTGTTGACACTTATTTAGCAACAAAGTTAAAAATTTAACTTTTACTTGACTTGGACAATGACTCCTTATCACTCCAAAATAAAAATTTCAATGCACCTTATTACGCCAAAATAAATTGTTATTTATTTATATTCACTCACCCTTACTCTATTATAATTTTTTGAATCATTTATACTCACCTTAAAAGGAATTATAAACCCATAAAAAATACCACAGATGGGTTCCACGCTACTCGATTATGTGATTTTCACTCAATCCTTGAATGGAAATGTTAAAAGAGCCTCCCATTGTGTCTCCACATAAAACACACATGCAACCTAAACTTACAATGTTTAGAAATTCAAGGGCTCCTCCTTGACAAACTTGGGTGGCTTCCAAATAAACAGTTGTAGTACTACACATAAAAATTCATACCTTTTCAGATGACAAAACCCAAGTTACAATTCTAGTGGCAACTCGCTAGCAACAATGGCACATTCATTTAACTGCAGGAAACAATCCCATTTTCTTTGTCTATGATCTATGGAAATCCCTCTCAAAATCAATTACCAACAACGTCTCCTTTATCCACGAATGGGCAACATACACTAACATAACTCTCAATCGACAACACAACTCTTCTATCACAAGAATTCGTTACACACAACAGTGTTAACTCCATGTGCCTCAGACCTCTTTAAGAGTTGTCTCTTCCACTTATTGAGCTACCTTTAACATTCGATGACGCCAGTTTTATCTGTATGTGGATCTCCAATGCACCTCATGTGTCAGCACCATTTTCACAAGTTCTTGCAATAATTAATAGGATCCCACAACTACTCTTACAAATGATTCAAAATTTGTCTTTCCGAATGTGCAACAATGTGTCTTTCTACAACCTCTACACCCTACAAATATCTCTTCTCAGCTACTTCATACCTCCCAGTGCTTCACTTATGGAACAACCAATGCTATGCTTTCCATTAGAATGTACAATGTTTCTTTAAATTGGTGGCAACATATACAATTATTTTAATTGCAAGAAACATATATAGCAATTATCTAACAAAAAATACAATTTAATTGGCTTCAATCCAAGTCTTAATGCAATTGTTCATCTTAGAAAAGAACAATATGTCACAAGCACTTTTGTTGGATAATAAGAGACCATAAAATTTCAAGATGTACTTGGAAAAAAATGTCTCCTCAATGTCAGAACTCAATTTTCTAACGCTTGAACATGTGCCTTGAATGTTCAATCTTCTCCTTTCATATTAATTTCAACATCTCATGGGAAGGATACACCAGATATAGTGTACTTGCTCACCTTTTTTATCATTGTCAATATGACCTGAAACATGTTGGATTTGTGTTGTTAGTAGAAAAATTCGGATCTATGCCATAATATGAGACATAAAACCAACGTCGTCGTCATTTAGACGGGACTGTGAAGTTGCCTATCCTAGGCTCACCAGCCAGCGATTGACTTCGCTTCTAGCGAGCCACCGAAGCTCTCTCTTCCTCCTCCTTGGGCACACTCGCTCGACTCCACGAGCTCAATGTCACATTGACATGATGGTTGGATGTTCTCCAAGTCGCCTTGCCTAAGAAACAAAAAAATAAATCACTTTGAAAAAACGATCTTGGTCAGATCTTTTGCATAATATCCAATCAATGTGCAAGAAATTTCATTCATGTTCCATAAAAAAATACATCTAATCATTTGAAAACAAAACAGGCTAAGGAAAATATGAGTTCCAACTAGAAAATAAAAATATTGCAATAGATGAGATGATTCAATTGTTTCTCCAATGGAAAGTATTCTTTTGCCAACAAAACTAGTCAATCACATATGTTGTTAAAAAACTATAAATTATTAGGACCTTTCAAAAACCATTGGAGATACACACCAGTGCCTTCCTTCACTCCAGCCTCACGACCCAGTAGTCACATAGCCCTAAGCTTTGATACCACATGAAGGATTTACAATAAACACACATAAATATACCAGAGACAAAATACTAGTAGAAAAAAGGCCTCAGCTTTAGTGTATTGCTCTCTCATTAATCAAATAATGTTTATGATACAAATATAGATACATGAGAAAATTTGTCTCAAGATAGGGTCTCTATCTTCGACACTTTTTTTGAGCAAATATCTAAACCACACATTAATCCAGGAGCCTAACTAGTTGGAGAGAATCTCTCAACAAACTAGACGTAAACTGACTCCTATCTAGGAGGAACAAACCAAACCTAGAAAGGTAGGATTAAATCCCTACTTTCATGATTATAATTAATTTAATTATTTTGTACCTAGATCTGTTTTCATCACATGAGAGTGAGACTAACAGAAAAACACATGTGAAAGGAAAAACAATCCAAAATTTGTAGCATAAATTATAAACCTAACAATCATGTAATTAACATCTAGAATGCACATCTTTCTATCCCCCTCAACACCAAGCATTACCCATCCTTTTAAGGCATGTATAATCTATACACCTTCATCCTCTAGGAGATATAGTGATAATGGAGTGAATAACTGAGCACTTTAACCTCCCCAATTATCCACCCTCCATAATGGTGGAGGTGTGCATTTACCCACTATATCTCATAGGTGCAATGTGGGAATTTCTACATTCATGCAACTTTGTGAGGTGAAGGTATCAATTTTTGCATTGCAGAGATATTTTAAAGGTGGAAGTATGCGCTTTTCCATTAACTGGCATGATGTAATTAAAAAATGTACACCTCACACCTTTATTTCTTATGCCACTGTAGGTTCCTCACCACTAGTGCTTACAAGAGGTTAAATGCCTCCACCACCCATACTTTGAGAGTTAGATTTGAAATTTTCCAACAAAATTCTCAAATAAATTATTTTCATAATATTTTACTAACAACGTTAATGGATACTTTATTATACATGCAACACTCTTTTATTGACATTTTTCATCTTAATTTTTGTATAACATGGTAACTTTAGGAATTTGAAAATAAAGAGTAATAAGAAAAATGTATATAATTTGAAATATTTTTAACCACTAATAAGAAATAATAAATAATAAATGTATGTAAAAAAAATTTAAAAATCATTTAAATATTTTCATAATAGAATAAAATATTTTTTTATTTTATTTTACAATTAAAATAATATATAATTTATATAATTATTTATAAAAATAAAAATGGACTCTAAATTACAAATATACAAACATGTCGTCTATTAGTATAGCTTTCAAACACTAGTTATTATTGTCTTAATATGTATATTAAGATTGTAACTTTGACATACTAAGCTTTTATTTTTAAATATGAGGTAATAAATGTATATATTGTAATCAGAACATTTCAATTCAAAGGTTGGAACATGACAATGATACTGGAAGCTTCTTTCTCAATAAAAATTTTGAACACTTTCTTGTTGGAAATTCTCAAGTATAATGCTTGAAATTATAACTTTGGAATACTAACCTCCTAAAATAGTTAATATAGTGATTTACATTATAATTTTGGAATACTAACTCAAACGTGTTTTATATACATGCTATATACATGATTTCTACACATATATTTACCATGGTTACTTTATAATATTTTGTTGAGATAAGGAAAATGGAATTTGCTAAAAGTTAATAATTAGTGTATCATGATTTTGTTAATATTTTCCATGTTAGCCTCTTTAATAACATTGGATTTTCAACAACCTAAAAATGAAATTTAATAATAAAAACAAAATTTCATTTTCCAAATATTTTGACATTAAATAATAAATTAAAAAATATTAACATTAAAAATTATTTATAGTTATTTATGATTAAAATTTCAAATAAATATTTGTTCATTTATTTAAAAAAAAATAAAAATATGATGTAATATAATAAAATAGTTATATATAAAAGATAATAAGCATAATTTATATATCCCGCCACATGCATGAATATAATAATTTTATAAATACTTGGACTATAAACATAGATTTTTATAAACCTTGACCTAAAAATGAAAAGCAATATTTAAATTTTTTTTAATTGAAATGAAATATATATTATCATATTTAATCTTAATTGTCTATACAAATAATAATATTATTTTTTTAAACAAATGAATTAATATAATAGTCTTGATAAGTAATATAATATTTTAGAAACTTATCCAGTTAGTCCATAGGGTAATGGGATGTAGTGAAAATGTTAGTACTTTAAATTTCGTAGGAAACAATTCAGCCATGCTAAGACTTAGTGTGAAAATTCACTTGGGTGTGATCCCCAAGGGAAGTGATTTTGACACCTTAGATGAATTAGATATTGGTGGATAATAGCTACTCAAGCTATAGGTTAGGATTGTCATCCATATCAAAACTCATATTACCTAACAAACAAACAAAAAATTGAAACATAATTATGATATTTTAAACATTAATAAATCAATTTTCAACACCCCTAGAGGGGCATTCTACAACCCTGTATGAGGATGTGTAAGTATGTCATGTCTCTAATTAAAAAAAAAAATAAATAGTTCCGCCCCAAAACAAAAATAAAATAATGATATATATAAAAAAAACTAAAGTACAATTCAACACAAATATTCTAAACTAACATATTTTAATATATGTTTTAATTAAATATTTGTAAAATGAATCTTTTAAAGGAAAAACCATACTCTATAGATATATTAAAATTTATAAAGAAAAGTATTTTCGTGTCAAAGTTGTAATATTTGACAATATTAATTTAATATTAATTTATTATAAATTTTGTTATCATGTCATGTAAAAAACATAGTTAAATCTAATATTAATATTAAAATAGTTATAATAGTAACAATAATAATATTAATATTAATATTAATATCATTTTAGATTCATCCAACTCCAGATCTATTATGCCCCCAGAGGGATAATATCCCTCAATGTGCAAATGTTTGGGATTTGATCCCTCTAGACCCTTAACAGATCCGGAGTTAGATGGATCTTGATCCCTCTAGACCCTTGATAGATCTGGAGTTAGATGAACCTAGACGGATTTTACATATTTCATGTATACTAATAAATTAATTTTGAAATATTAAATTATGAATTTGAAAATGTCAATAAATTTAACTCTAAAATGTTAAATGATTATCTTTGAAACCTAACTAAAGTAATATATTTACTTTGTATTTAAATTAACATTATGACTTCTAAAATTATTATATATAGATTTGTATTTCACTTACATGATTATCTCTACTTAGTAAGAGTTAGGTCAAGTGGTGTAGAACCTGAATCAAAAGTCCATCGTCTCAGCTATAAGGGAGGGGTTGAGCTATAAGGGGTCGAAGGAAGCATACTATGACTATTCCAAAAACTTATTTAGAGATTGTTTCCTTTTGTCCATTGTCAAATCCATTGAGCAAAAGAAAAGAGCAGAGAAAGAAACCTGCAGTGGATTAAAATATTGAACATAAGTTAGTAATTTCTTGTTTAATTTTATTTTATTGATTATTTAAATATGTTTTCAGTTTGTTATGCACAAATCTTAAAATTGTGAGTGTTTAGTGATTTATTTATTTATTTTCCCTGATTAATATGATTTTAAAGATTTCTTACTACAAAATCGAAACCAACAATGCTGCAAGAGAAAATAACCACTACAAAAAGGACATGCAGTGGTAGTCTGTAAATGGTATTGAGATAATCGCTTCAGTTCTCAATAATTAAGGAAGTGTTGAAGGAAAGTTTTTTTATTAGTTTAAATGTTAATGGCTAAGAGAAAGGGGAACTCTTATGCAAGAGAGGCGAACACAAGCCACAAATTATAATCATCATAAAGTGTAATACAAAGAGGGTATGTGATAACATAAACACCAAACCCAATTTTTTTTCCTCTTATTCTATCCGAAATCCTATGATCCAACATCAAAAAAGGCAATCTTTACTTCTAGGAATTTGATCCCTCTACACCTTTCACTGATCCGGAATTAGATGGATCTAGACGGGTTTTACATATGTCATGTATATTACTAAATTTATTTTGAAATATTAAATTATGAATTTGAAAATGTCAATAAATTTAACTCTAAAATGTGAAATCATTATCTTTGAAACGTAACTAAAGTAATATATTTATTTTATATTTAAATAAACATTGTGACTTCAAAAATATTATATATAGATTTGTATTTCACTTACATGATCATCTCCACATAGTAAGGGTTAGGTCAAGTGGTGTAGAACCTAAATTTGAAGTTTTTATGGTATTGTTATAGGTTTAGCTCTCTTCAAAACCCTTCAGGCTAAGCAGTGTAATCAAGGCCAGAATCATATGTATAAGGGGAGGAAGCACTGTAATCAGAGTTCCATCATGAGAGCTATAAGGGGAAGAAGCAGTGTAATCAGAGGTGCATAATCAGAGCTATAAGGGGCATCAGAGTTATAAGGGGAAGAAGCAGTGTAATCAGTGGTTCATCATTAGAGCTATAAGAGGCATAAGGAAACAAACTATGAATATTCCAAAAACTTATTTAGCTATTCCTTCTGTCCATTTCCAAATCCATTGAGAAAAAGAGAAAAATAGAGAAAGAAACCTGCTGTGGATTAAAATATTGAAGGTAAGTTAGTAATTTCTTGTTTAATTTTATCTTATTGATGATTTAAATAGTTTTCAGTTTGTCATGCACAAATCTTAAAATTGCGAGTATTTAGTGATTTATTTATTTATTTTCCCTGATTAATATATGATTTCAAAGATGTCTTACTACAAAATAGAAACCAACAATGATGCAAGAGAAAATAACCACTACAGAAAGGACATGCAGTGGTAGTCTGTAAATGGTATTGAGATAATTACTTGAGTTCTCAATAATTAAGGAAGTGTTGAAGGAAAGATTTTTTTATTGGTTTAAATGTTAATGGCTAAGAGAAAGAGGAACTCTTATGCAAGAGAGGCAAACACAAGCCACAAATTATAATCATCATAAACTGTAATACAAAGAGGGTATAAACACCAAACCCAGTTTTTTTTTCCTCTTATTTCTATCTGAAATCCTGTGTAATCAACATCCTTTGAAGTGTTTGTATAATTATAATAATGACATAATTTCTTTTTTTTTTCATAACCATATAATTGACAATTTTTAAAGACTAGAATGGAGATCAAGTTAGAAGCAAGAGATGATAATAGATATAGTTAAAGAAATTCAAATATATTTAATAAGAAAGAAAATAATAGCTATAATCAAGAGAATTCAAGTATATTTAATACACTTTTAAATCTGAGCTAGGTATATTTAATACACTTTTAAATCTGAGCTAGTTTATGTAAAATCTTATTTTTTCTTTGTAAACTTAAACATAATAGCTAACATTTAAATTTATAAATAATCTTTGAAACGCAAACTAAGTAATCCATCTTTTAAAATAGGGAATACAATGTTGACATTATCACCATGGAATGCTAAGTGGTCAAAGGGTTAATACAGTGACTTCCGTTATAATCTGGAATCAACCTTGAAACCATTATATAACCTTGAAAACCATTAATCTGGAATTAACCTTGAAACCATTATATATATATACATGGTCAACTCCACTTTCTTCGGTCTCATTTAATTGCCAGATCTGTCGATCGAAGGAAAAGCGTAGCGAAGGAGGAAAAACGATGGACAAAAACTGTGCAGGTATGGTTTTAATTTCTCTCTTCATTTATATTTTTGTCGATTATCTAAACCTATTTTCTTTTTAGATACAAATTCTAAATTTGTAGTATTTCATGATTTATTTATTTACTTTGCTTGGGTTATGCATTAATGAGTGGATTTTTTCATAATGTAATAGAAAAATGTATATTTTTTGCATTTTTATTTTTAATGTTTATTTTAAAAGAAAAAGTCATTAGGGTTGAAAAATCATTCAATAACTAAATTATTAATTTTAGATTTGATATTTTATTAAAATTTTCTTATCACATATTCTCATAACATCTAAGTAATAAAATCAGTGAGAATTTCTTTACCTTTACTATAATATGGGAAAATAGCAATTTGAAAATGAAGAATAAAGACCTTTATCATTTTGAAAAAGTTTTTGAATTTTCACAATAGACAATAATTTGACCTAAATCAAAACAAACATCATTTAAAATTTGTCAGGAGTGATTTTGTTCATTTTTACATTATATATGAGTTTTTTATCTATGCTTTAGTGAAGAATAATTTTGAAAAATATTACTTTAATAATATGTCAAATTTTTTAATTGAAAAAAATAAACATCTCAGTTTTAAAAAGTGAAAATAATATTATTTTATTTTATTTAAAAAATTTAAAAGTATATTAAAAAAATGCATTAATATAATAGTTTAGATAAGTAATATAATATTTTAGAAACTTATCCAGTTAGTCCATAGGGTAATGGGGGATGTAGTGAAAATGTTAGTATATGAGTAATCTATTAACAGTGAAATATATAGTACATCTAGCCTAGGCCATGACTGTGCCTACGAAGAGGCAATTTGAGCTGACAGAGACTTGTTTTTGGCTGCCCTGCAAGAGGGAAACCAGCCTGAGGAACCAACAACTGAAAAAAATCCCACGCAGGGGATCGAACTGGAATGTCTTTGACTTAAAACTAGGAACATAGTTGTAACACTGGACCATAACAAGACTGGACCGCTGTAAAGACTGAAACTGGTCATTAACCAAAATTGGACCAGAGTTGAAGGAAACATTGAAACAGCAAAACACTCCCTTAGAGAGGGCCGAGAAAAAACAAAACAGATAAGAAGGGAGGGCCGAATTACTCATCAGGAGCAACCTCCTTGATCCTGCATCCGAAGTCTTCTGGTTCGCTCTGAGCATGGGAGGGATCAACATTGCGGTGGACAGCCTTGGGATATTCTGTGACATTGGCTTGAACGCAAACTGAGTCATCCTGCAAAAACGCCCTGGTTTCCTGAGACTGACCCCTCGTGTCCTGCTGCACCGTGTCCAAATGAGCGCCGTCGACTGGAGCTTGCTCTTCCGGTGGATTCTCCGGCAGGGGCTCCTTCAGGAAGACCACAGAGATGGCCACAGTTACTCGTGGTCTGTTGAGGGCACAATCGAATGAGAAGAGGGTCGTATGCGACTGAGCAGGCAGCGCATCACCTGAAGGCGAGTCAAGCCTGCAGCCTGAGCGGAGCAAGCGACCACGGAAGAGGCGAGGGAGGCTGCCAGAAGGCGCTGAGGTATCAGACGGGGAAGAAGAAAAGGAAGGTGAATGCCTTCTGGCCGAACGAGAAGACCCCTCCTGCATCGCATCCTTTGCCGAAGACTTGGCATTTTATTAGCAGTAACGGGACTGGAGCTCTGAAGCGGCTGAGTGTTGATAGGGCTCGGCGCGGGTGGAATGCCCAGAACCACCGTTGCAGACAAGCAAGAGTCGGCTATAGAAATGTGAATGTTGTCAGCGGGCTGCAAGCAACAGGTAAGGCGGCTACGCATCCCAGTGGTGGTGCGCTCTCTGGCTCTGTCCAGAACAAAATTACACTGCGAATTCATCGGCTGAGGGGAAAACAGAGCCATGGCATTTAACCTCTTGTTCCTGCAACACTCAAACCTCCGCATTGAATGACCAAGCCTGTAAATCTTAAGCGAAATGTTGTTGCGGCAGTCGAGGCTGCCTCAAACATCCCCTGCGATATTAAGAACCGCCTCCATATCAAGCGCCATAAAGAGCGTGCGGTGGGATATTAACTGCGGGCAGGTGGTCTCAATGCAGCCGTGAGGGATGGCATGTGGCCTCCCGTCTGACTGCCTTGCGTCTTGTCGCCCTCATTAACTACACTAGCACCCGCATCCGGGGGGTTCGTCTCCTCTTGAATTAGATTTTGGCAGTTCCTCCTGTGATCCTCATTCTGGATTATGTCCAGCGTCCCTATTCTGAGATTGTTTCCACAGTCAACCCCCATATTGGCTAGTAAATCTGCAACCTTGTTGCCTTCTCTTCTGCTGTGCTTGAATAGGAGAGCCCTATTTTCCTGAAGCCATCTTTCCATAGTTTCCAATCGAGCTTCCAGTCGCCAGCTGCTGGGAATCTGACGCGCCTGGGCCCCATTGAGAGGTTGAGCTGCCATATTCATAAGGATCTGTGAGTCTCCTTCAGTCTCAATAGGATGCAGCCCCGCCTACTGTGAGAGAAGAAGGCCTTGCCATAATCCTTCCAGCTCCGCCGAGTTGTTTGTATCCCAACCAAGACTTCCCATGTACACAGCCAGAGGTGCGCCTGCGTGGTTCCTTATAATGCCCCCAAAGCTTGCTTTGCCTGAATTTCCTTTTGAGGCACCATCAAAGTTGAGCTTATAGGTGTTCCTGGGGGGGGGAGTCCATGTGTGGTTTAATTTGTCAGTATTGGGGACAGAATGCTTCTGAGAGTTGGGTTGAGTTTTAAGTCCCTAGTTCTCCCATATGGCCTTTTCCTTGTCTAGAGTAGGAAAATCCTTGATTCTCCAGGACTGCAAGTCTAGAGTTTCCATAAGATTGAGACAGTAATTGCTCCAGATGATGTCTGTCGAGGTCCTCTGGTCCTTAAAAATGCGCTTGTTTCTCTCTTTCCAAATGGTCCAGAGGAGAAGGCCTGGGATGATTCTCCAGAGATGATTGAGAATTCCGCTCTTGAAGGGATGTTGATGCCAATCACGTATGGCTCCTCTAATTTCTGTGTCGGGTTTACAATTTCTTTGGCACCTGAAGCTTACTTTCTCCCGCAGCTGAGAGGCAAGGGGACATGCATAAAGAAGATGCTGCTGAGTTTCTTCATTATCCCCACAATTGGGACAAATGGAGGGACCATGGAAGTGTCTCTTGCGAAGATTGTCCCATGTGAGTATACGTTGGTGGCCAAGGAGCCAGATGAATAAGGCAACTTTGGGCCAAACTCCTAAATTCCAGATTTTGCCCCAAAGAGGAT
Source organism: Pinus albicaulis (assembly GCA_034641835.2). Lineage (NCBI taxonomy): Eukaryota > Viridiplantae > Streptophyta > Pinopsida > Pinales > Pinaceae > Pinus > Pinus albicaulis. The sequence continues at coordinate 16,052 of JAXQQM020076661.1, forward strand.
CTTTGGGCTCAGGATCCATACTGAGGATCTTGTAGGCCTCCCGAGTGGAGAAATTGCCCTTAGGAGTGTGACCCCATCTTAAAATATCCTTATCATGCGAAACTCTGATACAGCGAGTTCTTAGTTCATCGGTGATGGCTTGACTTTCTTGTTCATTGGCATTCTTGGTTATTCTGGCCACCTGTTTCCATTGCCGATAACCCTGCTTATCGGTGTCATCCCAGTATTGATTAACAGCCTCTATCTGTCGAGTATCCTAGTCAGGTTCCATGGACGGATTGAAAGTGTTGGTGAGCTTTGGTAGTTGTTCCCATGAGTCTGTCCAGAACCTTGCAGAGGTGCCATTCCTTATCTCCCAGAAACTGTGATGTTGAATGAGAAGGTGGTGATACTTGGCTGAGTTCTAGATTATAGAACCATTCTCTTCCAGAGTAAGTCTAACGAGTTCTTCCTGGGGTCGATTTTGAGCATATTTGGCTTTCCATAGAATGGCCCAAGGCTTTTCAGGGGCTGTGAGCCAGTTCCACCAAATCTTCACATTCATGATGCCATTGTTGAGGAGAGGATCACGAAGGCCAATTCCCCCTTGCTCTTTGGGTTTACAAACAGTGGACCATTGAACCAAGACCCATTTTCGATTGGTCCCTTTTGATCCCCAGAGGAAATTTTGTTGAAGGGCTTTAATCCTATTGAGAACCCATTTGGGAGCCGCTAAAATGGAGAAGAGGTAAAGAGGCATGGCCTGGAGAATGGATTTAATGAGAACCAGTCTGCCGGCAATGTTGAGGGTGTGAAAAGTCCAAGAGGAGAGACGGGCTTCCAGCTTGTCTAAGAGCTTGCGCCATGAGGCATGCTTAAGCGGGGAAGCAATGAGAGGTGCGCCCAGGTAGGTAGAGGGGAGGGAGGCTATGGAGAAGCCAAGGATACGGGCAATGGCTGATTGCGTGAGAGGAGGAGTGTGAAAGAAGAAGATCTGGGATTTAGAATTGTTGATGCTGGCTCCTAATGCATCGGAGAAGTCCTGCATCGGGATTTTAACTTGAAGGCTTCTTGTACAGAGGGATAGCCAAAAACCATGTTGTCATCCGCAAACTGTTGGTGGGTGACAACTGGTGCATTATGGATAGAGATGCCCTGGATGTACTGGGAGCTGAGAGCTGAGGAGAGGAGGCGTCCCAAACCTTCTGCCATTAGAACAAACAAGAAAGGGGAGAGTGGGTCTCCTTGGCGGATGCGTCTGGTGGGGGTGAAGGTGCGGGAGGGAGTCCCATTAATGAGGATGGAGAAGAACGAGGAGGAGATGAGACTGTGGATCCAGCGAACCCAAGTGGGAGAGAAGCCAAAGGCCAGCAGCATTTTTTGTATGTAGGTCCAGCTTAATTTATCAAATGCTTTGGAAAGATCGATTTTGAGAATCATACCTGCCTGTTTGATCTGCTTGAGCGAATGGATGATCTCATGAGTGTGAATGATTCCATCCAAAATCTGCCTGCCTTCGACATATCCAGACTGCTCCAGTGAGATAAGAAGAGGCAGGAGAGGTTTTAATCTGTTGGCAATTACCTTGGAGATGACTTTGTAGATCACATTGCATAAAGCAATGGGACGATATTTGTCCGGCGTACTGGCCTCTTCTTCTTTTGGGATGAGAGCAATGAATGTTGCGTTTAGAGAAGGGAGAATCCAATGCATTGCTTGTGATTCTTCGACAACCATCCATAATTCCTCACCAATGAGGTCCCAAAACTGGTGGTAAAAAGTGGTGGTGAACCCATCCAGTCCTAGAGCTTTGCCATCTTTGAGTTGCTTCATGGCTACATCTACTTCCTGCCTAGAGACTGGGCGAAGGAGCAGCTGATTGTGTTCATCAGTGATAATTTTTGGAATGTTTTGAATAATTTTGTTGATGGTCGTTCCCCTGTCCACCGGAGGTTCTTTGTGCACCATCTGAAAGTGATCCAGGAACGCCCACTCTATCTCTGCCTTTTCTTCCACTTTCTCCCCCTCCTGATTCCTAATGGCAGTGATTGAGTTGTGCATACGCCTTTGTATTGTGGTTCGATGAAAGAATTTACTAGTTCTTTCTCCTTCTTTCAGCCATCTAACCCTGGATTTTTGCCGCCAAAGTATTTCCTCTTGCTTTGATCGATCTTCCAATTGGGTTTTAAGCTTCAGCTCCCGTGCCATTAGCTCGTCCGTGTATCCGTTCGTGATGATCTGCTGCTGGAGGGCCCTCATTTCCATATTTAGATCCTGTTGTGCCTGGAAAATGTTGCCAAAAGTGTTGTGATTCCATTGCTTGATGAGATGTTTGAGGCTCTTGAGCTTACACTGGAACTGGTACATTTTTGACCCCTCAGGCTGTTTTAAGTTTCTCCACCAAGCACTGATGAGATCCTTGAAGGCGGGATGGGTTAACCAGAATGCCTCAAAGTGAAAGGGGCATTTCCTGGAATCCCCCAATCGCTGCCATTGTAAGGAGATGGGCCAATGGTCCGATCCATTTTGTGGCAGTATTGAGGCTGAGATGTCACCCCCTAAGTGCACAGCATTATCAGAAATTAGGAATCGGTCCAGCTTTGAGGTTATGTGTTGGCGGCCCGTTCTGCGGTTGCTCCAGGTGTGAATGCCATTGCTGTACTGCAGATCGATTAGCAAATTGTTTTGAATAAAGTCCTTGAAGTGGTCGCTTTCTGGTTCTAGCTTAGCCCTGCCTCCCATTTTTTCCCCCAGGCTTGTGATCATATTGAAATCACCTCCTAGAATCCAGAGAGGATGGGTTCGGGCATTGTTTAACATTTCCAATGTGTCCAGGACAGCCATTTTCCTACCCGCTTCCTGAGGGAAGTAGACATTCGAGAGATGTCCATGGACATTGGTGCCGATGATGTGAAAGGTGGCCTGAATTTGGTGATGAGAGGCGTGGAAATCTGAAAGCGTGATGGTTTGGGTATTCCAAGCAATGGCGAGCCCTGCAAAAGCTTCCGAAGCATAGACTGCCACCGAGTGACTGCCAGGCCAAGCACTAGAGAGGATTTTTCCAAGAGTGCTACTATTACATTTGGTTTCCTGTATGAAGAGGATCTGTGGTTTTTCCAACTTTATCAGGTTTTTGATCATTCTTGATTTTCCAAGACTATTTAGTCCTCTAACATTCCAAGAGATGAGCTTCATAGTTCACTGTGGGGGAGGAGTTTGTAGTACTTTGTCAACTTGGCATATCTTCTTGATTCAACCAGGAGTTTCCCAACTGTGATAGTTCGCTCCAAATCATTTTTCTGGCCTCGTTTCCTGGAGTCCTTGATTGATTGATTACCATCCCATTTGCTTCCTGGTTGAATTCCTAGCTCTTTTTGTCGAAAAGCTCTTTAAATGATGACTTCCAGCCTGTCTAACTGTTGGTCTGGAATCTTATCAAATTCCTTTCTTTTGCAGGCCAGTTCAAGTTCCAGAATGTCCAGCCCAGTGAGATCGATACTCTCGGGTTCGACCTCCATATTTTGAGCTTGGCTGCTGCCTTCCAAGTGCTGAGTTGGTATGCAATCCACATCCATTCCATTCGGCTTCCAGTCTGGATCTACGGGGATTTCTTCCGAGGAGAGACCTTGTTCCTTCGAAGCCCTAGGAGGGGGCTTGGAGTTGGGCAAAGGAGGAGTCGAAATATTGTTGGCCGGGTGGGAGGCTGAATGATCAGCGGGGGGAAGGTTTTCTGAATCGGAGGCAAGAGCTTCAAAGCTGTTACTGGTGGAGGGAATAGAGGAGGTCTGAGCCATGGGTTTTTTCCCATGGGGGGGTTTCTTCTGTGATCTTCGACGGTTGGTGACTTTTGTGAATCCTTCCTGATTAGAAGCTTCAGGGGGAATGGGGGCTTGAGGCTTGGCATTGAGAGGGCATTCCCGGAAAAGGTGTCCATGTACATGACATTTACGGCAATGGAAGGGGACATGCTCAAAATCCAGAGGTTGAATCCATTCAAAGTCATCGTGAAAGAGACTTACCGAGTCAGGGAGAGCTTGGTCCAAACGCATAAAGACACAGATGCGGGCATAGGAGGTTTAACGGCGCAACTTTGTCTCCTCCACGATTTTGATGAACTCCCCCAAACCCTTAGCAATGTCTTTGAGAGATTCCTCATCCCAATACTCTAGGGGAAGCGAGTAGAGTCTAATCCAGACAGGGGCCCAGCTGAAATCTTCCATGTCGGGGTTAAATCATTCTACCCAGTCTCTAAGGTAGAGGCCAGCTGAGTTGAAGAAATATGGTCCTTCATCCAAGACTCTGTTTCTATCCTCAATGCATATGAAGATTGCTGTGAAAAAACCTTTTAGGCCATGCTGGAGGACGAACTGCCCTTTGGGTTTCCACTTGGCGCCTATCCATCCATGCAAAGCTTTTTCCGTGGGCCAGAAATCTATAAATTTGCCGATTAGAGCATGGTCCTTCATGTACTGAATCCTTCCATTAATCCTGTGGCTGGGCAGCTCGATTTTGGGCCTTTCTGCCGCTATCGGCTTGCAGGTGGCCGATTTTTCCTGGGGCGTTTCCTTTTTTCCCGAATCTTCTTCCTGTACCTCTTTCTGCATGTCAGGCGCATCAGCTTTTCCTTCAGAACGACGTTTGTCTTCCGTTTCCAGATTGTTAGTGTTTGGGGTCAATTGCCTTGTATCTTCCCCAGCCGTAAGTTTGTCGTTTTGTGATGGGGAAGAACCTCCACTTCCCCCCGTCGGGCCTGCCATGGTAGGCGAACCAGCTCCCGTCCTCAACAAAATGACAGGAGCGGATCTGGGTAATGCTTAGGGCTGTATCAGGTGTCGGCGCAGAAGCAGGGGCCCCGCATGAACCCTAGCGTAGCGAGTTCGTCAATTTTGATATGATACTTAGGAATGCATTACATAATTATTTTTTGTGTGATGAATTGAAATTTCATATCTAAATTAGGCGCATACCATAACTTTCAACAAAACATTTTAAATTTTTTTTTTCTTTTGGTGATTAATTAATATTTTTATTTTTGTAAACCAAGTCATACAATCAATTTTAGTAATTTTCTCTATTCAACAGGTTGAAAAATATGTAGATCATTTAAATGTGTATACTATATATATATATATATGGTCAAATCCAATGAGCATGCTAGGCTAGAGTGTCTATAATATATATATATATATATATATATATATATATATATATATATATATATATATATATATATATATATATATATATTATGAACGCACTTTCCCTTAGCATCTCGTTTGACCATAGACACTGAACCAACTTTAAACATTAGATTTTAAGGCAAAAAAGTAGAGAAGTCGATGCTATATTTTTTTATTAAAAAATTTATTTAATGTTTAACCAATTTTTAGAAAGGAAAAATTCATAACTTTTCATTAATAGATAAGTTAGATGTTACATGTGCTGGTAGTGTTGACTACTAGTCAGGGTTTCAAAAAACGAAATTGTCACGCCTCTCATCCACAACAATTGTTTTTTTTTTTTTTTAATTCTACATATTATTCATCTTTTTATTTTCCTTAAGAGATATTTAATTACCATATCTCCAAGTGTTGAAAACTGTGATTTAGCAACACCATAAATTCATAATTGGTTAAAGCGAATCTTTGAGATATTATCTGTGATACAATTATATATAGAATGTATGATGCCACCTTTCCCACATATATATATCTCTCACATATGTATAACTATACATTTTTCACATATATATAACTATACCTTTTAATGATATCTAGTCATACATTTCATTTAATTGTACTAAAACAACCGTTTCTTAACATACCATATAGTACAAAAGTTGTAATAGTTTTACTCATCTATGTAGAATTCTCATATACATTTCAACAGGCTTTAAATAATCTAAATTTTCATTCGGTTAAGTTAACCATATGGTACTTCACATATGTAACTTATTTATAACATAATTCCTATTAACTGTAAGTAAACCCTTAGTCTATATTTTGATTCAACAACGAATATAATTTATATGCCCATAAATTATATTTAACCCCTACTATATTATATATATGTGCTTCTCTATATATTTAACCTTAGGACATTATACACTTATATATATAAGGATAAAGTTTCCATCTACATAGTCCCATAGTAAGTATATATATATATATATATATATATATATATATATATATATATATATATATCACAAGAATTTTAACTTTCTAACTCCTCTTTATTTCACTCATGGCAATGGAAATTCTTATCAAGACGTTTTCTCAACGTTGATTTAATCTTTAATGATTTACATTCTTTTTCTGGTTTACGATCACAGTTTCTTACCCGCATAAAATTGACTCAGGTATACTTTACTTTTATTGACCTGATACCATTCAAATATTTTTCTGGTTAATAAATTGCAATTTCATACTTTTATCATGTATTTAAGTTCTCTTCAGTAATTACAGGTACTCTTGCTTTTCTAAGATTTCTCATGAGGAATTTTGGCTTGACTTCATTTCTTATCAGTCAACCTAGTCGAATTATATTTATATTTATATATTTATATATATATACTTGTTTGGATTTCTCAGGTTGGTTCCTCAAGGTTTTGTCCAACTCTAGCAGATCAATATGCCATTCCTTTAACTTTTCTATTAGCAATCTTTATATAATTTCCAACATCTATAATTATAGAGTTTCAACATCTATGATTATAGAGTTTCAACATCTATGTATATACATATACATATACATATTGCTCATTTGACTTCATTTGTTTCAACTACTTTTGCAACAATTGATATTGAAGGTGGATAGATGATCTTTTCCAGTATTTTAAATATGATTTTACTCTTCTCCTCCACATATACTTTTAGAACACATAAGTAGATTTTCAATAAGAATTTTTTTTATATTCCTGTTATAATTATTTAGCATATTTGTAATTCTGGTTTATATTAAACTCTTTCCTTGGAAATATATAATATAGATTATTTTTCTGCAATCAAATGGAAGTAATGAAATAGAATTTGATATTTTATACTCACTAATTTCAGATCCTAGTTAGTTATTTAGGAAATCTAATGTTTTGATTTTTTCTTTTCATGCTCCTAAATTTTAATATTTCAAAAGAAAATTAAAGTTATAAAAATACATTGTCTTTGGGGAAAATTTTATCTTCATATTTAAACCAATATCAGTTCAGAGATTCTAATTGATACTTTACCATACATTCTATTTCTACAACTATACATATTTTAGAGAATTATGCCATATGATACAATCTATTAAATGTAAGGAATACAATATTTTTAGCATGAAAATTTAATACCTTAAATCTCACTATCAAATTAACGCTTTCATAATACAACTTGTAACATCAAATTATAGGTTAGGTGTGCATACCACTATTTATCTATGACCAATCCTCCCAACCATAGAATTCCTCTATCTCCAGAATTCACCCCCAAGCTCAGATCCTCTCTCAGAAGAGACCAACCTCAATCTGTTCTGGAGTAGCTTACTTAAGCTATGCTTTCCCCAAAGCCTATTTCTAATTCTGTGTCCATAATTCCAGGGTGCTTTTATTCCTATTTGTCTAGGCTTCCCTTAATGAGGGACTTTAAAGTTGCTTTATGATTTTCCATCTTCTTACCTCTTCCCAACTACTTTCCTCATCATTGAGGAATTTAGATTTTTCCTCTTAAATCTAAATTAGAAATAATTCCTTTCAAGGCTTTTTGAAAGGTTTTGAGAAAGTCTTAGCCTTATCCATGTCCTCATGGATCAATCTTATGATCTCCAATATCATCTGATCATAGTGCACATATAATATTCGATTTATTTTCATTAATAAATATTTAAATAAAAATCCACATAATAATTATCCATTTGGGTCCACTTCCCTTTGGATTTTTGTTCAAATGTCTAACTTAAAAAGCATAGAAACTAGGGGTGTTACACATTCCCCCTCTGAGAAAAAACACCATCCTCGGTGTTGCAGACTATCTACTATAATTCATTATGAAAATAAATATGGATATTTTTCCATCATTTCAGCTTCTCTTTCCCATATAGCCTCTTCAGCAGTAAAGTGTTTCCACTTCACTTCTACTCTAGCTACTGTTCTATTTCTCAATTCAATTTCTTCCTGCTCCAATATTTGAAGCAGGTCTGGAAGGAATTCCCCTTCTGGTTCCACCTGAATCACATTTCAATCAATAATGTGAGAAGCATCATGTACCTATTTTTTTTTTTAATAAGGAGACATGAAACACATCATGAACTTTAATATGCAAGGGTAAGGCCAGTTTATAAGCCACTAGTTCCACCCTTTCCAACACCATCCTCGGTGTTACACTTTAACGTTGATTTTTCAACTTTGATGAAGATTTCTCCTTCGTCCTTGCTCCTGGCTTTAATCAGTTTTCAGCAGAGTACTCTTCTGCTTCTACTCTATTTACTGATATCTTATGGAGTTGATTTTCTTCCTACTTATTTGCAAGAAGTCTGTCTGGAAAATATTTTATTCTGTTTTCTCTGTCCACAATTCATACCAATTTTTGTAAGTAATATTAGATACATATTGTTGATAATCCACAATAACATTCTGAATTTCAATAATTTTAAGAAATTCAGTTATTAGTCAAACTGTTTAGGTTCATAATAGTTTAGTGTACTTTTAGTACCACTACTTTTCCTTTCTTGTTTTTCTTTAGTGAGATTTTCTCCTCATGTAAACTTGGTCCAGTTCGACTTTTCTTGTTTTTCAAGGTAATTTATCTGCACTTATTTTCACCTTTTTCTCCTTGTTTCCGGAGTGTACAATTTCCTGTTACACACTTGGCTAAACAAATTTACAACTTTTCATTAGTATTCATGAATGAAAGAAAACAAACTATATCATATGCCTGGTTATGCTTACCCTTTCTCAATTCATAGTTGTACTTCTAGTACCTTCACATTGTTTTCTTTTGTTAGCCAATCAATTTAATTAGTAATAACCAGGCTCATTAGTAACGTCTATAATTCAATTCCTATTTCACACATGAATTTTTTTTCCTAACCTCTTTTATGAAATTCATATTCCCACTGACAATATCTCTAAAATGTGCAATTATGTACAACTTTATGTTTCGCTATTCCATATCTTTTTTCCAAGTTTCCTCAAGTTTAATTACTAGTTTAAAACTTATGTGAATAAATTTGGATTTGATGGGTTACCCCCACACCCAAAACCAAATACAGCTCATCCTGCTTTCCCCCAGTTTGTAGCTGTATGATTTCACACTATTACCCTATCCTTGAATTTTAATACTTATGGAAATTAAATTTAATACAATTTGCACCAACATAATTTTATAGTGTGGGTATCTATTTCTTTTATAGTGATATATGGAATCTATTACTATAATTCATTACGTTCCCAAGAATTAATACTTGATGACATCAAAAATAAATTTGGCACAATTTCCCCTTTTAAATAATCACCAGAACTTGTACGTTTACTTTTAATTGTATATTCATGCTTTACTAATTCCAATGATAATGCACCAATTATATCTATATGTGAATTTAACTAATCGTTAGAAATCAACCCATGGTTTATATAAACAACACATGTTTTCTAACAAATACCACTTACAACCTAAAACCATGGTTCACTTATAAATGGAGTATAATATATTGAGGAAATTAATTGTGCTCCATTGCATTCTTATCCATGCATGATAATTTTCATAATTATTTTTCGATGGAAAAAAAAAAAAAAATTGTTAGGTTTTCAATTCTACCTTAACTAAATCACCAAGGAAAATTTGATTTATCCCTTCATTCATTCATTCATTCATAACTCAATGTAATGGGTCCACATTACATTATTTAATATGAAATGGTCCACAATTACTAAACCAATTAATTATTAAACCAACTATTTAAATTGTATTTATAACTCATACTTAAGCTTACCAATTCATTTTTTTCTATGTACATGAACTAAAATATGCTTATTACAAAATACTTTAGTCATGAGTTAAATATACATGACTTGAAAATCATCCTGGTAACTTTACCAAATACCAGCATCCATTTTTTCCTTGTCATACTATACTTTTAACACTTAATCTACCACAATAATGTTTATTACTTTTTTAACCATAATTAGTGTTACACCATTTTTTGGTCATCTAACCTATTATCATTAGATGAACCCAAGTACACCATGTAAGACCAATTTTACCCGAAGTAAAATTGCTTTCACCATGCAAAATAACTTATTTGTTTATGTTTCCTGGTCATATTTAACCGAAAACAAGGAAATTAATTAAGTAAATCCTTATTTATTTTATTATTTCCTAGGAATAAGTTATTTAAATCATAATTTAAATAATATTCCTAGTTAAATTTGACTAAATCATTTTTAAATAATTAAATAAATCCTTATCTATTTAATTATATTCCCACCATTTCCCTAAAATAATAAATAAATCATTTATTTATTTATTGTTTATAAATAAAGGAATTGACCCATGTTAAAGATCATTTTCCCTCCAACAAATATAATAAAATATTCCTAAAGGGTGGTTCTAGAATTTGATTAATAATATTTTATTCATGCACCAAGTTCTAGATAACCCTAATATTTTTTTATAAATAGAAGGGTTTTCCCCATTCATTAGTCACCTCCATTGCATTACATCACTCTGGATGTATACTTGTCCATATTTTCCATTTTTACCTTGTGAGCTCCCATTGAGTTCTATGTTTGTCTGGATTTTCTACACCAACAAGAGAGAGAAATTTTAGCTCTGAAACGCTGAGGAATTTCAAGAACCCATCCCATTGAGGAGAACTGGAAAACACCTTTCTTGTTTTCCTCTCAGGTGCCCCCTTTTTAATATAATATAAGAATTCTTTCAAATACATTGTTCCTGTCTTGTCTATTGGATGCATTGAGCCATATTTTACTTTATCTACTTAATGTCTTTTATGTTTAGATTTGGATTTGTGCAGCATTATTTAGATCACCTAATTGCAAACTTAAAGATGTTTGGCAGCCATAATCGATGTTAGGGATATTTTTTATGCGTAGCTAAAGTGGTATTTTACGAAGAAAGATTCATACTAACAATTGGCGACTCCACACGGGTTTTCTTTTGCAACCACTGTCGTTTTATATATTCCTGCATATCCAGCTATTTCAAACCCTAGGGTTTCTTTTCAGTTTTCAATTTTTCCTATTTTTATGGTGCTTTTCACCTCTAAAACCCTCAAACATTAACATTTTTAACTTCCGTGTGTTTCTGGCCCTATTGCGCAGGTGACAGACATCAGCTGTAGCTGAGACGACAAATTTTTCTGAAATCTGCCGCTGAGAGATCTGGATCTGCAGGTCGTAGTTATCGGCCCAAAAATTTTGACTTGGCCTTGAGGTCTCACTTTTCTGCCCCAAAACTGCACCTGGACTGAAAATAGGTCAGAACCTGCGACCTGCACTTTTCTCTACAATTTTTCAGCACTTTTTTTGGGTTTGTCTCAAGCTTCTGTCAGGGTTTTCTAGCCTCTGTCTCTGCCTGTTTAGACCTATTTCTGATCTGTTTCACTCATCTAAGTGGGAATAAATTTCCCCTTAGGGCTCTAGTATAGTCAACTTTTTGTGGGCGATTTTTTGTTGTTTCAGAAGTCTGAATTTCCAGAGTTTCAGCCTTATTTCTTTTAGATCTGATACCTCATTTTCAGATCCCTCTAGATCAGCTCTTATCCCTTTCAACTCACCTCAAATAGTTTTGTTCGGGTTCATTTCTAGGGCCACCTCCTTGTCCCTTCTACTTTTAGCTGATCCCCTCCTTTTTAGCAGCAACCTTGCCTCTGCCTCTTTGTTGTTCTCTGCACCTCTTTTCAGCAGATTTCTCCTTTAGATCCCCCTCCCTCCTGACGTTAGATCTATTTGCCTCCTTTTAGCGTGCTTTGATTATATTTTTTCCCTCTTATAGACTTGTTTTGAGAGAACCACCTTTTTGCGTTATATTGATGCATTGTTAGCTGTTAATTTTTTGTGCTTTTAGTCTTATTTACTGCAGATTTATTTTCAATTACGCAGCACACTTTTTCTTTTACTCTCAAAACATCTAGGTTTAAACAATTAAAATTAATGCACGCCACACACTGACCCTAAGCGAAGAAGAGCCTGGTTAACACCGCCTGGCAAAGACTTTAAAATCAATTGACACTGCACCTCTCTGCCCTTGTTTTGACATTGACCTCACTTGATTTTGCACCTCCCTGCCCTTGTCTATTTTTTCTTCTTCCCGTCATGATTGCGCCTCCAAGGCATTTGTCCCAGAGACTTCTTGGCCTTCACCCTTAGTTTTCATTCGGTCGAATTCCTCCTTCCTGCCATCCTTGAGTAAGTCCTCCCCCGATTCCACACTCCGACTCTTCCTCTGATTGTTCGGGTTCTCCCCCTACTCCTGGTTCTCCCCTTGTTGCCTTCACCATGTCTAGTTCAGGACCTAGCACTAGCGGCAACCCCAGTTCTACTGCTAGGTTCATTTCCAGTGGAACCACTACGGGACCTACCTCGACTGCCCCGTTGCTCCATTATATGTTCAGTCTCAGTCTCCCTGACTTCAATCAGCTGATCAATGATCCCATCCGCTATGATGTCAGTTGGCCTACTATGCCAACCAAGCTCCCCTCCGACATTCCCAAGTTCTAAGGCCTTGCTACTGAAGATCCCTCCAACCATATCCGATATTTCCACATGTGGTGTTACTCGAATTCCATCATCGATGACTCCATCCGTCTTCGATTGTTCCAATGCACGCTTACCGGCGAAGCTTTTAAATGGTATGTTGATCAAGCCACCTCTTCCCATACCACCTTTGTGACCATTGCCCAAGCCTTTTTATCTTATTTCCAGCTCCCTCTCTGATACGACATTGGTACTGAACTCTTGGCTTCTTTCCATCAATCCTCTTCAACCTGCCTTTCCACTCATGTCCAGGAATGGCGACAAAGACGGAGCTTATGTCGTGCTCCCCCCTTTGAAGATCGGGTTTATATGGACTCGTTCCTTCGCTCTCTCTTACCTCCCATTGGCAAATATGTCACATCCCATTTTCCCCAAACCGAAGAAGCCACCCTCCAAATAGCCTTGAAATATGACCTTATCTATGCCCAATCTGGTTATGTTTATACCGTCCTTGCCGACCTCCCCAAGCCCGGTGGCCCTAATGCCTTGGGGGCAACTCACTCTGCCGACGGTATCGTTGGAGCTCTGTCACATACCTCTCGTCAACCTCTTTCGAGATATGGTTTCCCTCCAGGAGGGGCAGCCCCTCCAGCACTTTTCCCCCTCCAGGTAGCATGTATCTAGGATACGACATGCCTCCTCCTTTTGCCCACACTCCATGATGTTACGCCCACGTGGTAACACTGGTTGTGTATTTCCCACCATCCCTAATGGTGGGAGACCAGTCAGGAAATACAGATCCTGGACTGTCAGCTCAATCCTGTGCCCCTACACTATAAACGCCTCATGATTTGGATCCCAATAACTCATAATCCGGGCCAACAAGGGCTCCCCAGCCCTCATCAAAGGGTTCTCCACAAATTTTAGAACCCCAAACCTAGCCAATGTACGATGGACACCCTGATCCACCTGGATTTCCGACCGTAATGTACGTAGGTCTCTCTCTCTCTCCACTTGATCCATATATCTGCCATATCTACACAAAACCATCATCTTTGTTAGTCTACATATCAGCAAAACTGCATTCACTCACCCCAAAATTGAATCTCAACCCATAACAGCACCGAACCCACCTCCATCTAACAGGTCACACTTTTTGGCCAAATCTTGGGCCAGGTCACACTTTTCAGGCCCAAACCTACGTCCCAGGTCACAGTTTTTGCCCCAAAATGTGCGACCCGGCTATAATGATGAAGTAGGAACAATTACTAAGATTTAAGACACTAATCTGAACTTTGAATCCATCAAAATCAAAGAGTAGGATTAGGCCTCTTACCTTCAACTGACGGATCGCTATTCCAATGGTCAGTTTGTCTGCTATGATCGCCGCAAGATTTAGGGCCTTCTTTCCTCTCCACATTCACCACAACTACACAAGCAAATGAATGATTTTGGAGGTAAAATACCTTATTAGAAGAAAAACCCCTATTTTTTCTTTCCCCTGCTGCGACTAAACTGTAGCCCCATTTGACACACCATCTGCACCATTGGAAAGCTCTCACCGAGCACTCAAATGGGTATCTATTATTTTTTGATGTTTTGATACTTCACCAGGACAAATTTTGTCCACGAAGGGCCTCTTCATCTCTCCTTCCAATCGGAATTCTTGACTTACAATGCTTGTACTTGGGGCACCACCTTACCCCTTTACTTGTCTTTGTTTGTGTTGATTTTCGTCATGAGACACCATATTGTACTCATGTTTTTATGGTCCCCGATTGGACCTTTACTATGTGGCAGCACCATAGAGTCGCCCTTATTTAGAGCATCCGATTCGAGTCGTCATCCGTCATAGAGTCTATCTTGAGTCCCATTGTATCCTTTTATAGCCCTCCATCCTTCATCGCTTCGTACCTCTCTTGCGTTGCACATTATGGCATTCAATACCATTGTTACCTATCCTCCTTAATATTGTGTCAGTTGCTGCCAAGCCATTCATGGCCTTTATGCTCTAACAAGGGAAGTCGTCTATCCGTCACCACGTATCCCTCATTTCATTATCATCATTAGTGTCCATCTGTTAGTCGCTATACTATTTTCTCTCATTCCTTAGTTGGGTTTCCCTTATTACCTCACCTATGGCAGACCTACTTCTGTCGACATCAGCTCATTTACTCCAGAAGCCAGGTCTAGGGGGCAGTGTACCTTGGTTTGAGCTCTTTTTAGCATGATCGTAATCTATACACTTGATGGTCCTGTGATGCAGCAAAAGCTATTGGTGATTCTCGGGTGTGTGTGAGATGTCTCAACACTCATGAGGGGGTGGCCCTGAAAGTAGCTCCCCACATGCCCGGATGACTTCTTCATTTCAGCCCATGATGCAGCTCCTCCCATTTGATGATATCGGCCTCAGCCACTTGCAGCACCTCTTTGATTTGCATGTATCAGTCAGATTTTGCGAGCCCTTCCCCATGTGTAGGGGGCATTTGGGTGTATTTGTATCTCATGTACTAAAATATTATTGTATAAGTCCTGACGGTTATTCCAAGCACAACATGTATGTGGGATTCATAATTCTATTTTTATAGCTCCTATTTACGCCAGCATATTCTTCATGGTTCGGTTCCTTGTTTACTGGACTTCCTATTCTTTGTACTTTGTCTCAGCGGGCATAGGTATGCCTCCCCCACCACCTTTAGCACATGTACCACTTCATAAACTAGAGACTTGTTGCACCTGTAAGTCTTGTCTCCTCAATATCTAGTCCTTTAGCACATTAGACTACCTTACATTTCTCTCTCTCATTTCCCTCTAGGTCTAGTGATTTCATTCTTACAACGTACTTCGGTCATACGATTTGCTCCTAACACTCGTACATTGGGGGGCAATCTGTTACACCATATTTTGGTCATCTAACCTATTATCATTAGATGAACCCAAGTACACCATGTAAGACCAATTTTACCCTAAGTAAAATTTCTTTCACCATGTGAAATAACTTATTTGTTTATGTTTCCTGGTCATATTTAACCCAAAACAAGGAAATTAATTAAATAAATCCTTATTTATTTGATTATTTCCTAGGAATAAGCTATTTAAATCATAATTTAAATCATAATTTAAATATTCCGGATGCGGGTGGTAGCAGAGTTTAATGCTGCACAGGGGGTCATGTGGGTTGGCGCGTGGCTTACCACCACCGCCACCCATCCTCGCATGATCCAGGCCTTTAATGCTGCAGTCAGGCCATTCAATGCATATACTTGGGAGCTCTCTCCCCAAAACCGGCGTATTCATTCGACCGCGATGGAGAATTCTGGAAATTCTGTGTTGATTTCTCCCCTCAACGTTTGTTGTCGTCCTGCTGCGGTTGAGCGCTGCTCTCGCACCAGTAATGGCAAGCGCTGTGTGTTAAACTGTTGTGTGGAGATTCTGCCCGGCATTCACTTTTCCAATTGTGCCTCCTGCACACTTCCGCATCCGTCTGTCACTGATTTTGATTGCCCTCCTACTCATCCCGCCCCCATTATACTTCTTCACTCACTCTCTACTATTTCTATGCCTCCACTTTCGCCAGAAATGCCATAGGGAGGGGGAATCCGGCTGCACCAGCCCATCCATTCCTCCCTCCTCTGCTCTCTGCGTTCTCGTCTCTGTAGAGTTTAGATATTAAACAGGCACATGGAAGTAGGAAGTGGAACCAGCTTGATTCTGCAGGGCAGAACTCAGGCCTCCTTAGGGCAGTTACATCGCATAGGCCTGGCTGCACCAGGCGGTCCCTGCTCTCCCTTGTGTGACCATGACACCCCGTGAAACTACACTGACCAAAGCTGCCGGCCGGAGCTGCGTACCACCGCTGGCTGCGGCCGGGGAGCCTCTCATGGACACAGCGCATAGCATGCCCCAGACAGAAATTGGGAAGCTGGCTTCCTCGAGCATTGAGGCCAATCTGGGCGCTTCGGCTGGTCCTTCGGCTTCCACTGTAGGCGGTCCTGAACGCAATAGCGGTCCCCCTTCTGATGATGAGGACCCGTATAAATATGCCTGCCTCATTGTCGAGGAAGACCCTTCCTCTGCTCAGTAAGCTAGTTCCATCTGGGTGCGACGGCGTTTTGGTTTTCATCGGCTTTCAGGTGCTTTCCTATAGTCTCATGTTCATGACAAATTATGCTACTGTTCTCTTGGTTTCAGTCCTGTTTTATGGTCGGTCTCCCCTGCGAAGGAGTTACACTCAGGTTTTTGTCCAGTATCTTGCTCTCATTACTGGTTCCAGAATGGTCCGTTTTGCTTTTGCTATGGCTAGAAATTGTAAACATTTAGCTATTCTGGTCTACTCCACAGGAGTTTTTTTGTCCAGGTCTGTTCTTGCTACGGTTTTAGTTACAGTTTTAAGTCATTTGATAGGAACAGACAGTCTTGCAGCTCTTCGAAGCTTTCATGGTCTCTCTCATAAATGTAATGTTGACAAATTACCTGCTGGTAAAGCTAGCATGCCTCAGTTCTGGGCTGGAAATCATGAGGCCACGGCCTCCTTGTAACACTATTTTTGTATCAATATCAATATAGAAGTAGCCATATTCAGAAAAAAAAAAAAAAATCATAATTTAAATAATATTCTTAGTTAAATTTGACTAAATCATTTTTAAATAATTAAATAAATCATTATTTATTTAATTATATTCCCATCATTTCCCTAAAATAATAAATAAATCATTTATTTATTTATTGTTTATAAATAAAGGAATTGACCCAAGTTAAATATCCTTTTCCCTCCAACAAATATAATAAAATATTCCTAAGGGTGGTTCGAGAATTTGATTAATAATATTTTATTCATGCACCAAGTTCTAGATAGCCCTAATATTTTGTTATAAATAGAAGGGTTTTCCCCATTCATTAGTCACCTCCATTGCATTAGATCACTTTGGATCTATACTTGGTCATATTTTCCATTTTTACCTTGTGAGCTCCCATTGAGTTCTATGTTTGTCTGGGTTTTCTACACCAACAAGAGAGAGAAATTTTATATCTGAAACGGTGAGGACTTTCAAGAACCCATCCCATTGAGGAGAACTGGAAAAAAACTTTCTTTTTTTCCTCTCAGGTGCCCCCCTTTTAATATAATATAAAAATTCTTTCAAATACACTATTTCTTGTCTTGTCTATTGGATGCATGGAGCAATATTTTACTTTATCTGCTTAATGTCTTTTATGTTTATATCTGGATTTGTGCAGCATTATTTAGATCACCTAATTGCAAACTTAAAGATGTTTGGAAACTATAATCGATGTTAGGGCTATTTGTTATGCGTAGATAAAGTGGTCTTTTACGACGAAAGATTCATACTAACAACTAGAGTAATAATATTCCAGCCATATGGTAAAATATGTCATTCCACTTTACTTGTAAACTTTTAAGGTGAATTCACTCTTAAAATTTCCTACTGAATTTGTTTTTCTCCCTTAATCCTGTGGATATAAAGTTTGAAATTTATTTACCTAAATAAATTATCATGTATGAAAATATTATATTCATACAACTCCACAAAATTACCTTTATAAATTATAACAAAATCACCTATATTTTAACATATGACATTAATTGTAGATTTGCACTGCAATTTTGACTTATTCTCTCTTTTATTTTCTTTAACATATAATTATATATACTATAGTTATATTTAATTAATATAAGTTTTATAGACTTAACTTGTGGAATCCTATAATCTTATACACATACTCTTTCATGTTTATTCAACCTTCCCATTCCAATATTCTATTCGAATATAAATATGTCATTTTAATATATAACGTTGGAATTGGGTATAGCAATTATTTTTAGTACTTCCTGCCGAGGTGATTTTCTTTGCTTTGCTCAGACGTAATTTCCATTATCGAGAGGGTGAATTAAATTTTGGTTCTGGCCCTTGACACATATAAATTTTAATTTAATTATTTCACTTCGCAATCTTTTCTGATACGTACTCACTGAATTCGTATAGCTAGATTTTTACTATTGTAACTACTGCTTACGTTCTCCATTAATTCTTTCTAAATTTTGTATTGTTCCTCTTTTCTCAATTTTTTTTTTTCATTATTCTTAAATATTTCATGACTAACAAAAATATTTTTGTCATTTATTAAGTAGACAAATCTTCCTTATAGTTGGATATCACGCGAGGGATTTCTACTTACCTATTTTACCTATCTTTTATATTTCCATACCTTTATTTATATCTGATTATATAGATAGATTTTAATACCTTTAATTATATACCATCACAATTAACTATACTCATAGTTATACCTGCATTTATATGTTATTATATATATAGATTTTGTTATTTTATACCATAAACAAATCTCATATATGTATATAAATATGTAATGAAACAGGGTCATATTTTTTTTATGTCCCAAACTTAATTATCGTACCCTTATTTCTTTCGAACTACGCATACCTTGACAATGATTTTTTTTGAATTTTAATGGTTATCTAGTCTTGCTTCTCCACGTTGGTACCATCGCTACCAACTTAGTTCATTTTTCATTTCCTCGAGCCACACAACTTGTGAAATGTCAATATCATCTTATAGATTTGATCTCACATTTATGATTTCAATCTTCAATGTACATTTGGCATGTAAATGCATGTATCTACTTGTCCTTTCCAACTTGCATCTCTTCGATCCGAGGATAAATGTGTAGATGATTGCCATCTGTATGGTACGATTTGATTTGGGTTTTTGAATTCATGGTGGCTATTAGAATTGTTTTCACTATTATAACTTCTCTGGTTATTGCCATACAAATTTATCATTCATTTCAATGATTTGAGAACCCTACTGCTCGGGTGTATCATCCATGAAATCAGTCCATTCCCATACCAGTTCAACAACAGGCTTTCACTCCTAAATCGATTGGTAAGTATGGAATGATATTCTCGTATCTTTTCTGGCTCTATTTAGTTTTTTCCATCTCTGTATAGATGAGGTAGCATCTCAGTGAAACGTTTATGTAGTAACCTCTGCATTTTATGGAACTTCTTCTCTGAGTCCATTAAATACATTTCGCTTCCTTAAGGGATACCATTTTATCAGTTATATAAATGTCAATGTATAATTTTATTTTTTTCCTGAAGGTTCACATCTCTTTGCCCAGGAAGAACTCGTATCTCCTCATACGATGACATCTTCACTAGACAACATACCTAGTTTGAGGTATTTCATTCCTCTATTATGACATAGGTCTTATCTTATTTCTACTTGTTATTCGATTTAATAGTGAAGCATACTATCATCTTTTATGCGATTTGATTTAAAAAATTTATGCTTTCAGTTTGAAATTCTCTCTCAGACGTTAAATGATAGTTCTACTATATCTTGAGAAAATTTGTAATTGAGACTTCGGTTCTCTATTAACATATTGACAGTATTAACATCTTCTTCCATTTTTTTTTTCATTTTTTTTCTTCCCCCACCTTCTATGTGGATTTAGCTGCTCTCTTATTATGATTTGCGTCTACATTCCTCGGCTTTTCGTTCAACACCACCACAAGGAAATGATGGTTGCAACGTTACCATATTCGATTGTATGGATTATTACAATGTAGTAGTTTCGATTTAAGTTGCCAATTCTGAAATTTGTTTGATTTCCTCGAGAACCCAGGCTTTTTTTTTTTTTCTCGACACACAATAACTATGTGTAACTAGCTTATAATGACAGAGAATCCCCTTTTTCCAAATAGACTGTTCCAGGGTTACAAAGTAAATTTTCCAATTTGGTACTACGTTTTTTCTTTATTTCTAAATTCCTCATTTTTCTAAGTCTGTTTCACTTATATTTACCCTTTAAGGTTATTCCAACTTTTCTTTCAGGTATTTTCTAAAATTCTAGCTCCGTTTTTTTTTTTCTTCAGGTTTTTCTCAAACAACATTTCCTCCTCAAATGTCAGTATATAGGAAATTAAATTCGATTCCCAGCTGCACTCGATCCATTCTGGTTGTCCCTTATGTCTCTTGACGTAGAGATCTAGCTCCGAATCATGGTTTTCATTCACTTGGTTCCCCTTCATTTTATACATAAGGAGAAAGTACTCTTGACTTCTGGTTCATAGCGAACTTCAATATTTGTTCAGGTAAGAGAAATTTTTTTTTTTTCCGGCTTTTCCTCTTTTTCTAATTTTGTTTCGCTTAAATTGACCTTTCTAACTTTATTTCAGCTTTTTCTTACATGTAATTTTTTTTCTTTTTAGTTTACTTATAAAATGTTTCTTCCTCGAGCCTCGAGGAGACCTATTAAGCAGTTCCATTTGCATTACAGGTCAATAATACTTCGCCTTCTCGACCATCTTACTTTGATGGCCAGAATTCGCGAGAACCATTCCACTCAATTTGACGAAATGCAGAATGTCAAAAATCAATTGTTAGAAGTATTGTAACGATTTTTGTTTCTCGCGGAAATTGTAATAATATTCATTGGAACTATGACTTTTTTTACCCCCTCATTCAGTTTTATATATTATTGAAATGGAAATATTTATTTGTCTATATATCTGTGTTTTAAAGGTATGAGTCGATATCTACATATATTCGAACTTACTCATTCTTCTATACAATGGCTCGTAAATTTCCGTTTACTAATTCTTTAATGAAATAAAGTAATTACTTTCTTTAAATGGAATTGCCTTGTTTTTTGTTTCTATTATACTGTGTTCTTAATGTAAAATAAAATTTTATTTCTGATCTATATCCCACTAATGCAATTTCAAAATATAAATTCCCTGATATATATATATATATATATATATATATATATATCGCCACGACCTTTTCTTCTTCTTTCAACTACAACATATTTTCCTGTGTGAGTACACGATTTTCCCAATGGTGTAGTTAAAGCGCTACAGGTGAGTTTTAATCTTGGATTTTAAATTGTCGTGCAAGTATACCTGAAAGTGTATCCAAGATATTGGTGTACTTGAAAGTATTGAAAGTAACATTTTTAATATTCATAAAATTTATAAAAGCTTATTGTTTCTTTGTTAGCACATAAATTGCCCAGTTTTTCAACTAGTGCTTTGATACCATTTGTCATGCCTCTCATCCACAATAATTGTTGTTGTTTTTTTTTTTTATTCTAAATATTATTCATCTTTTTATTTTCCTTGAGAGATATTTAATTATCATATCTCCAAGTGTTGAAAGCTGTGATTTACCAACACCAAAAATTCATAATTGGTTAAGCAGAATACTGAGATATTATCTGCAGTACAATTATATGTGAGGTATGTATAATTATACCTTTCCCACATATATATATCTCTCACCTATGTATAACTATACCTTTTTCACATATATATTTCTCACATATATATAGCTATACCTTTGAATGATATCTAGTCATACATTTCATTTAACTGTACTAAAACAACCATTTATTAACATACCATATAGCTCAGAAGTTGTAATAGTTTTACTCATCTATGTAGAATTCTCGTATGCATTTCAACAGGTTTTAGATAACCTAACTTTTGATTCGGTTAAGTTCACTATATGGTACTTCACATATGTAACTTATTTATAACATAATTCCTATTAACTCTAAGTAAATCCTTAGTCTCTATTTTGAGTCAACAATGAATATAATTTATATGCCACATAAATTATATTTAACCCCTCATTCTATTCCTTATATATGCTTCTATATATATTTAACCTGAGGACATTATACACTTATACATATATATAAGGATAGTATTTCCATCTCCGTAATCCACTTCCGTAAGTATATATATATATATATATATATATATATATATATATATATATATATATATACTTGTTTGCATTTCTCAGGTCGGTTCCTCAGGGTTTTGTCCAACTCTAGCAGATGGATATGCCCTTCCTTTAACTTTTCAATTAGCGAGCTTTATATAATTTCCAACATCTATAATTATAGAGTTTCAGCATCTATGATTGTAGAGTTTCAGCATCTATGTATATACATATACATATACATATGCTCATTTAACTTCATTTGTTTCAACTACTTTTGCAACAGTTGATATTGAAGGTGGATAGATGATCTTTTCCAGTATTTTAAATATGCTTTTACTCTTCTCCTCCATATATACTTTTAGAACACATAAGTAGATTTTCAATAGGAATTTTTCTTTATATTATTGTTATAATTATTCAACATATTTGTAATTCTGGTTTATATTAAACTCTTTCCTTGGAAATATAGAATATAGATTATTTTTATGGAATGAAATGGAAGTACTGAAATAGAATTTGATATTTTATACTCACTAATTTCAGATCCTAGTTACTTATTTAGGAAATCTAATGTTCTAATTTTTTCTTTTCATGCACCTAAATTTTAATATTTCAGAGGCAGATTAAAGTTATAAAAATACATTGTCTTTGGAGAAAATTTTATCTTCAGATTTAAACCAATATCGGTTTAGAGATTTTGATTGATACTTCACCATAGATTCTATTTCTACAACTGTACAGATTTTAGAGAATTACACCATGTGATATAATATGTTAAATGTAAGGAATATAATATTTTTAGCATGAAAACTTAATACCTTAAATATCACTATCAAATTAAAGCTTTCATAATACAACTTGTAACATAAAATTATAGGTTAGGTGTGCATACCACTGTTTATCTATGACCAATCCTCCCAACCATAAAATTACTCTATCTCCAGAATTCACCCCCGAGTTGAGATCCTCTCTCAGAACATACCAACCTCAATCTGTTCTGGAGTAGCTTACTTAAGCTATGCTTTCCCCAAAGCCCGTTTCTAATTTCATGTCCAGAATTCCAGGATGCTTTTATTCATGTTTTCCCAGGCTTCCCTTAATGAGGGACTTTAAAGCTGCTTTATGCTTTTCCAGCTTTTTACCTCTTCCCAACTACTTTCCTCATCATTGAGGAATTTATATTTTTCCTCTTAAATCTAAATTAGAAATAATTCCTTTCAAGGATTTTTTAAAGGTTTTGAGAAAGTCTTAGCCTTATCCATGTCCTCATGGATCAATCTTATGATCTCCAATCTCATCTGATCATAGTGCACATATAATATTCCATTTATTTTCATTAATAAATATTTAAATAAAAATCCACACAATAATTATCCATTGGGGTCCACTTCCCTTTGGATTTTTGTTCAAATGTCTAACTTAAAAAGCATAGAAACTAGGGCTGTTATTCAAGTATTGCCAAACCGGCATCCAAGAAGACCAAAACAAAACAGAATAGATGATACAAAATTAGATGCCTATAACATCACAAGTAAGTTTGGTGCATAAATTACTCGATATAGAGACAAAGCATAAAAAATATATATACAATAGCTGATAAATAGTCCATGGGAGATAAAGCATATCAAAATAACCTCCCAAAACAGGTTGTTCTATCAAACAACCCTGTGATTTGGTGCCTCATCTATAAAAGGCCGATGAAAAAACATGTAAAAATGTTCGCTAATCTACTGTATAATGTGACAAGTGCCCCAAATCAGCTTCATGGCTTCTTTGGACAATTGATCAGCCATTTTGTTCCGAGACCTGTAAATATGTGCCACAGATATAGAGTCAAAAAGGATCTTGAGATGATGAACCTCCCGCAGAAGTGTAGACAGTGTGTGCATGTGACAGAGAGCATGTTCATTGAACCAATTGATCACAAGAAGAGAGTCTCCAAAAATCTGAATGAAGTTGCAATGTTTTTACCGTGAAAAGACCAGAAGGAGTCTAAGGCATTGGAGTTCTACATAGTTGTTGGTGCCAGGACCTAATCCCATCCTTATTTGGTAATGGTGGTGATCCTTTAAATGCAGGATTGCACCCCCCCTCCCCCCCCCTCCACAGCCCTATGCATTAGCCGCACCATCAAAATAGACCCAAGGTCTGCTGCGATCAATCAATTCAGGGACAACAGTCCTGGGGGGTTTTTGGTGTTGTTCCATAGGAATAAGATTGTAGGTAGAAATGGTCGTGGCACATATGCAATCATAGTTTATTAGTAGGCCATTGAATATAAATTTTTTACGTCCAATCCAAACTTCCCAAGTGAAAATCAGAGGGAGATTACGCAGCCTCAGGAAATTTACATTCAACTGCCACCAATTTGACCATGCTTCTTGTAGAGAGTAGCCCTGCCAGGGATGTTGGTAGCCCAAACATACAGTAACCTGTGCCCATATGCCCAAAATAATATTGAATTATAGGAATAGGTGTTGGGTATCTTCGCTATTAGACAGGCAATAACAACATCATGATGGCCCATGGATGGCATGGAGGTGGATAAAATCCATGGTGGGAACACATTGGTTTAATATGCACTAGAATAAGGTTTTGTGTTTATGCAGGGAATTAAGTTTCCAAATGTTGTGCCACCACCAGGATTTTTGTGGGGGCTCTTTGTGCTGAATGAGTTCCAAGTATCCAAACTTTGGTGCATATTTCCTGTTTGGTGAGCAAGCCCAAATCAACTGGTCATATTGATCTGTGATTTGAATATTGGATGCTTATAATTCCTAGATGAAGTTCTGCCATGCCAAAAGGCCATCACGAGGGATCCCAAGATAATCCGCCGGCAACCAGGCTTGTCCATACCAGGTTGTGTGAGCTGGGTCTGCGATTTGAGCAAGGAAGAAGATATCTCTGTGGGATAGATGCTTTAAAGTTAATGGAGGTAGTTTATAAAATTCGCCACTAGCAGACCAAGAATCAGTACCAATTCTCACTTATTCCCCGGATCCGATTTTCCAGAATAGTCCCCTCTGAATGACATGGGCCTCTTTGGTGATCACTTTACAAATGATGGATGCACCCATGGGTGGCTCGATTCTGTCCCTGATCCAATCAAGGGTATTCCTGGGTGCAATATACTTTGCAACAATGACCTCCTTCTAGAGACTGTGACCAATGATTAAATTCCAACACATTTTGGAAGCAAGAGCTTTCAAAAAAATATGGAGATATTTGATCCCCCAATCGCCCCATTTCTTGGGTATGTTGATGCAATCCCATGCAATCCAAGAAAATGTAGAATCCTTATCCTAGCTGTGCCATAAGAAGTGTCTGCAAATACATTTGATTTGGTTGGTAATACCAATAGGTATCCATGCCAGGGTCATCCAATAGACCAGAATGGCTTCAAGCACTGATTTTATGAGGAGTAAACGTGCAACTCTGGATAGCCATCAGTTGTATCAAAAATTGATTCTGCGTTCAACTTTGGCTATGAGCTAGTGCGAATCTTTCATTTGATAATCATTTGGTTAGATGTGATATCCCCATGTATTTGGGGCGTACGAACTTGGTTTACACTTTTGTGAGTGCGGGTTGAAAATTTTTTTAGAATTAGTTCGAATTTGAACATTTTATCGAGTTCGTAGAGACTATTAATTGAATTCGGCCAAACTTGTTTTTAACATCGGCCGAACTCTTGATTCCATTAAGCACGACGGCGCGGCAGCATGGGCAAGCGAAATTCTGTCGGAGGTGAAAACCGGCAACTAAAGTTCGGCGAACTTATATAATTTCAGCCGAACATAGAGTTTGGCCGAACTTTTACATTTAAAATAGTTCGGCGAACTATTTTCTATAAATAAATCACCTTCGTCGTACGGTTTATTGTTCCGTATTTGTTTATGCATTTGCGTTTCTCTTGTCTCGGTGTTGTCGGCTTTGTTTGTCCTCGTCGTAGTGCTGGTCATCGTCCTCGTCGTCCTCGTCGCCGGCGGCTGGTCATCTTTGCTCGTCATCCTCGTCGCCGCGGCGGTCATCGGGTATGTTACCAATTCTCTCGTCGTAATCGTCGCCGCGATGGTCATGTAAATGATTTGATAATTTACGTAAATATGAATTGATAATTTTACGTAAATGATTTGATAATTCGTAAATGATATGATGAATTTTTACGTAAATGAGTTGATAATTTTTTTCTTGAATTTACATAAATGATTTGATAATGATTTCGAGTTTTTTATGTAAATTATTTGATAGCAGACCCTATCTCGGTTTTCTACACTTAGAGTTTTTGCACATCCCCTTCGTTCTCGGCGAACTTCGGTACCTTTGAAACACGATCATAATAGTCGCATTCCTCTTCCCTTGCTATATCCTGCAAATCGATTTGCTCAAAAGTTCGTTAATTACTTGGCTTCAGTTGAGTAGTTCCATAATGTTACGGTGCAACCTCGGGAGAAAAGCCTCTCTTTCCCATTTCATATAGAACACTCGTCACTTCTACCATTTTATGTTTGTAGAAGGAAGCAATTGAGTGTTTGATATGCGAAGGGTCATTTCTTCAACATGTATCCTACATCATCGTTTGCTTCTGAGAAATTATCTTCATTGCGAAACCGGTCAACGAGGGTCTTGTAATTGACAACATTCGGCAAAACCCCACCGAAATCATCACATCTCATTCACAAAGCTCGATCACTTTATTTGACGACATTATAACTAAACACGTTCGGTTTGCAACTAGGACATGTAATCTAGAGTTTGAAGGGCTTCGAAAGCTTTCCATGTTTGCGAGCGAACTGATGTAGATGCATAGAGTAAAGACATGAGGCACATTTCCTATACATGTCTTCGATGATCTCGGGCTCTTGTTGTAATCTTCCATGTTGGCGAAGCCTCCCTCGATGAGCCCGCGAGGTTTTCTTATGAGGAGTGCACACATTCTTAGACATTAGCCCATAAAAATACTTCTGATACGAATGTGATCATGCATTCTTATATTATTTTCTGGCCACATTCTGCTCGACGGTATTTTCTTACGTTATTTTCTTATATTATTTTTAAATACATTTCTGCTCGGTCTACATTATTTTCTTGTATTATTTTAAATACATTCTTATATTATTTTACGTATAGTATTTTACGTACGTACCTTCATTTTTCGGTACATTATTTGCTCTCATGTATTTTTTGTATAGTATTTTACGTACGTACACTCGGTTTTCGGTGGAGTGAGGTGGTATTCGGGTTTATAGCTTGCACCTTTATTCGGGTAGATCCGTTTCTATGAGCGGCACTTCTTTGAGCTTTGACTTACTTTTTGATATCGAAGCTTGACTTGGCGGCACTTTGACCCATTTCCCTACTCTTTTTTGCATCTTACCTTGGCGGATGTTAGTGAAGTTAGTTGAAGTTTGTTGAGTTTGTTGCTTACTCACGGCAGCTCTTGAAGGTTTATTCTTGCTTTTGGCTTATCACCCTCTCGGATAATAGACTCTATGGCTTATGAATCACAATCATCCTTCGAGAACTTCTCCCTTGGCGGAGGTTTCGGCGGGAGCTTACCTCCCTCAAACGATTACATTCTGCTCGATGGGCCCCGATCATCGGGGTTTGATGTCTTTTACTGTATCATCCTACCCTCGAGTTATATGCATCATTCACATGATGCAGCACCGGCTTTCTGATTTCGTCATATCCCATATGAGGGTCATCTTGTCCATATTTCGCCGATTCTATATCATTTTTGATATGGGGTTTTTACATACCCGGTACATTATTTTTATTATATTATTTTTGTACATTCTTATATTATTTTACTTTTGTATATTATTTTAAGCACATTAAG
Source organism: Pinus albicaulis (assembly GCA_034641835.2). Classification (NCBI taxonomy): domain Eukaryota; kingdom Viridiplantae; phylum Streptophyta; class Pinopsida; order Pinales; family Pinaceae; genus Pinus; species Pinus albicaulis. The sequence continues at coordinate 44,346 of JAXQQM020076661.1, forward strand.
TTGCTCATTTTCGGTACATTTTGTTTTCATGTATTTTACGCATAGTATATTTGTACATTACTTGCTATGATGGAGCGATCTCGGGGGTGTACGATGTCTTTTTCTTTATCATCCTACCCTCGAGTTATATGCATCATTCACAATGATACACTTTTGACTTTACGGTTTCGTCATATCCCATATGAGGGTCATGTTGTATATTTACGTTGATTACGTATCTGTTTGATATAGGGCTTTTTACCACAATTGGCCGGGGGTTGAGTCTTCCTTTTTATCTGTTTGGATAAACATGGGCTCTCCTCGTGGGTGGACATATGTAATCGGTATATGAAATTTTGTTTTTTCCCAGGCTTTAATATCTTTTGAGAAAAAGTGATTTTTCAATTGAAAAAAAAATCTTGTAATATTATGTTTTTATTCACATTTATTGTTTCCATATTGCTATTGAATTAACCTTTTAATACTCTTCTTAATTGTGGACATGTCTTTGGTATATTATGGTTTAGGAGGAAGTTTTCTTGACGATTATGCCATCAAACTGAAAACACATCTTGGTATATTATGCCATCATTTGAAAACACATCATTTTTTTCCCTCAAAGACACATATCTTGGTATATTATGCCATCAAGCTGAAAACACATCATTTTTCTCCTTGAAAAGACACATGTCTTGGTATATTATGCCATCAAACTGAAAACACATCATTTTCTCCTTCAAAAGATTAAATTTCAATAGGCTTTAGGAAATTTAATTTCAAGTCATTAATTTCACTAGATTAGAATTTCTTTCAAATTCAGAGCTTAGAATTGCTTTCAAGTTCGATAGATCAGAATTCATTTTCCAAGTCAAATGAATAGGATTTACCTTTATGTTTGATAGAATCAAATTTCAAAAAGTTTTCATAGTATAGAATTAGAATAATTTTGTTTCAAGTTCTGAATTCGATGCTTTGATATATGTAGTCTTTGATAAATAACGTGTTTGTGCTCATTTAGATATTTTCATTAATTGGTTATCTTTGGGTATTGCAATCATTTCCATAGGTTAATTTCCCCTTTTTGATTGAGAGTAAATTGTACTTTAATATATTGTGCAAGTGTACTTGAAGTATAAGAACTTGGATTGACATTTAATGCAAGTAATTTATCTCACAATTAATTTACCCATTAGGATGCTTTGACCTATTGTCCAAGTAACTTGAGAGATGAAAAAGATCCTATCACAATGAACATTAGGAAAAAATAATCTTCATTGCGATTGGTAATATAGTCCTTTAGTAGACTATTCAATTATTAACAAAGTTGATGAAAGAATGCAAGGAATTTAAGGTTGCATTTCAATTTAGAAAATTTTCTCTGATAATTTTTGTGGGATAATTTGTTATACAATATCATTTTCATAGTTTACTTTTATTTTTATTTTTATAATAAAAATGCTCATACTGTAATTTTACACAATTATATGGTTGGTTGTATTTCTAAATTAATTTTGATTATATATTTGGTTATATTTTCCAAGTATATTTATTCTTGTTGGGCTAAGTATTTTTAGGATCACACACACACACACACACATGTTAATGCAAGTTTCCATAGTTTTTTATAATTTTTATTTTAGAAAGAACCTTCAACCAAAAAAATACCCCTAAGGTTAGACCCCAGGTGTGTCGTTTGAGACACATTAGGTCACATCCACCAATTCATGCCCCATGCTTCATGAGTTGAAGGGTATCATTCATACCCCTTAAGCACCCATTTTCTTCCCACTCCATCATGTGATGTTGCCACCTCATCACATAATAAGGTTTAAGAACCAACGACCTCTTGTCCCCATTTATGTGAAACACAAACATTATACACAACATTGTCTCAATCTCTGACGATATCAAGATGTGTTGGTCACCATACATCATGCCTCAATAGTAGCACCACCACTTACACCAACCTCATATGTTGATGATTCCTCTTCCACCATTTATTATTGTCACGAACTTGGTTAATTAGTATATGGCATGCCCTTGAGTGTTCTATGTTAAAGACACTCATCTCATCTATATGTGTCCTTTACTCATCAAATACCATCATCACTTCATGCATCAAGTGACACCTCCCCTCATCGAAGATCCCAATCCGTCTAATTTTGGATGCTCCTTATACACTAAGTACCTTGACCATATCAATGGAATACCCAACTCCTAGCATGGTTCCCACCACACCAACACAACTATTGGAGATTCAAACGACCTCGCACTTAGAAAATGATAAGAAATTATTTCACCCCCTTGCTATGATACATAGAAAGAATAACATAATTAATAAGAGATAAAAATATGAATTAGAGAAAGGGATGGATCACATATTAAAGGAAATGTAAGCCAACCTAGGAAGAAACCAACTCTTCTCTCCCACTTGAATAATTTTTAAGAGTAAACGATGAAAACAACAAATTGATCTATGTACCGGATGTAAAACATTCAACCATACCTATATAAAGAGTGTCTGATAGAGAAATTAATGTTGGTTTACTTCAACACTGGAAAATATCTTGTTTCTATCCCATTTGTGGAAGTTATGCAAATATGAAATAAAGATACAAGGTTAAGAAGTTCTTAAAATTTGATGAAGTAGATGACCCTACTTTTGAGGATTATCCTATAGAGTTATAAGATATGAACCAAGGGAATAAAAATGTAATTCATGAACATTTTCATATATTCCTACTAATAAATAAATATTAAATTACATAGCTATATGCTAGATTTAGGAGAAACAATGATGTAATTCCTTTGAAAGTGATGAAATAATTAGGCCTTACAACAACTAGGGCATATAGAAATGTATGTGCTATGGATCTGTGAAAATCGGGATGGGTAGAGTAATAAATACACATGTTTTGAAATTTTATAAGGAGTAACTCAAAGCATGCATATATACAAAATGAAGTGGCTACTTTCTTCATATTCCATGAGGGACTATTGTTCTTCCTAAATACTATTCATTTCATGTACCTCTGAATTATTTCTAGTGAAATTAAATGACTTGAAATTAAATTTCCTAAAGCCTATTGAAATTTCTCCTTCAAAATAAGGATGCCTCATTTTATTCTCACGGATAGGTTGTAATCATGAGGCTCTCGCTCAAGAGTGGACCTTGTAAAATCTTGTGACTTCTTGTCACAAACAAAACCATCAGCCGAAAAGCATCATTTTTTCTCCTTGAAAAGAAAAAAATTCACACATCATGTGAATGTGTGCATGTACTTTTACATATTGGTGTACAAAACCATCAACCAAACACGAAGTTGACAAAACATGCCTCTTCAAACAAGCGGCTACGAAGTCAAATAATAGAGCTCATGTACTTTCAACATCTTGCTTCATGCAACATGCACCATACTTTGAATTTGCAAAGAAATTAATGAAACATCAAAATACATGCTAGGCCTTAATTGGATAAGAAATCTAACCATTTGTCGGCAAACCATTTCAATGGCGCTTCTTTTTCTTTCAACTATGTTGAATTTAGTTTTTAAGTTATATTTTTAATTTTGGAGAAAATAACTATTTAATTCATGTGTAATTAGATTAGTGATTTCATGTGTTAGAGTTGTGGATTCGGGCATTGAAACAACACCAAATTATATTTCAAATTTAAAAATGATGAGTTTTGAGTCCTAGGTAGCTTAGAATCCTACTTGTTTTCAAAATAGGGATGCACTCCCATTTGATTCTCACGAATGGGATTTGAATGATGAGGCTCTCGCTAAAGTGGACAGCAAAATCTTGTGACGTCTTGTCACAAACAAAACCATCAAGCTAGAAGACATCATTTTTCTCCTTCAAAGATTCACATCATGTGAATATGTCCATGTACTCTTACATATTGGTGTACAAAACCACCAACCAAACACAAGTTAATAAAACATGCCTTTTCAAACAATGTTGACTCTTAAGTCAAATAATAGAGCTCATGTACAAATTTCCATATTTGTTGCATTTAAGTGTGTCTAACATAACTCTACTTTCAACATCTTGCTTCATGCAACATGCACGGGATACTTTGAATTTGCAAAGACCTTCAATTCTCCACCCCCCATTAAAATGACCCTACAAGTTGATTCTTTCATTTTTTTCACTCTATAAGCATCAACGTACAATTATGCATGATGGAGAATCTCTAGCGCTTTCCCTTGTTAATATATTTAACAAGGAAAGCGCTAGATATTCTCCATCATGCATAATCATACGTTGGATTTAGTGATAATTGTCTCCATATTTTGGCTTTCGACCCGTAAAACATAATTATTTTAGAAGGGAGGGAAGGAGGGATGATCACATTGACTTGCTTGATGACTTGTCTATGAAGATTAACTACCTCAAGAACTATTTTTTTGCGTAGGGAAAGAGACACATTCCCATGTCGAGCATGAAAACGTTCTTTGATATTGTTAATTCCTCTAGTGTTTACTTCTACAAGTTCTATAGGCGGTACGTAAAGGGCCAAGTAGCCTGCAGGATCTCATCTTTTATGAAAGGTGACATATCTAGTAAATGCCCTATGATCAATCTACGGAATGGATCTAAATAAAAGTTCTTCATTTTGTACTCAGTAAAACACAACAGCTTTAAGGTAAACTATTTACATGTTCCATTCATCATGAACTGGAAACCTCACAAACCTCCTTGGCTTTGGAGCATTTTCCATGTTTTCCATAACCAAGACCCAAATAATTAGGCCCTTCTTAAAGAACATTTTGCTCAACTATGCCTTGTACATGCTTGCCTTTAAAACCCTTTACTTTCATAGCACATTTTTCATCAAAAAATTTGGACCTTGTTCCTCTAATGTCTCTAATCTCTCTCAAAAGCACGTACACATTCATTTTTCGAGAGGAAATTGAAGGTACTCTAATGTCTCTAATGTCTCTCAAAAGCACGTACACATTTATTTTGAGAGGAAATTGAAGGTAGAAACCAATAGCTAATTCTTCTAACTAACCTTGACTAAATGAGCTAAATTTTACTTTGATACGAACTTTATTTAAATTTTCCACCCCACATTAGGCACAAGTGATTATAACCTTTAATTGGCTAGCCTTTGGTTTGTAATCATCATCTCAAAATAAACCTAGTAGATGAAAAATTATCATGTTTGTAATCATCGTTTCACACCATCTACATATGACCCTTCTACACATTATATGATTGAATTTGTGGCGGAGTCTCATCTCTTCTATCTAGACCATGATTGATTGTGACATTAGGTGAATAAGAAATTTGATGAGAGGGATCGGTATAAGTTTGTCCTCCTCCACGCACTCCATATCCGGTGATTGCCTATTTTTCTCTTCCAACATTTTATTTTGAAATTCATTTTGGTAATTAATTCTACTAATAGTCACAACACACTTGGAAGTCAAAGAAATTGTTATATACACTACTAAACTCAATTAACATTGTTTGTTATTGGACTTTACAATAACAAACAACGTAGAAGTTCATTAATGTAGTAGTGTATATGATAATTATATGTATAGTGGTGTGGCTATCGATAAAATTAGGCACAACACAATGAATTTCGAGAATAGAAAGTTGGAAGTGGAAAATTGAGAAATCACTAGCTATGGGCGGATGGAGGAGGACAAGCCAGAAAACTATCTTCTGCTTATAAATTGTATTTTATTCACTGTTGTCACAATCATTCATGGGATAGATAGAGGGATGACATTTCAAAAAGGTCATGCATATAATATGTAGAAAGGGGTCCTTATGAGATGGTGTGAAGTGATGATGATTGACATGGTAAGGATTTTCATGTGTAAGTCATTTTTAGATGAAATGATGACAAACAATATTAACCATTTTAAAGGATATAATCATTAACAAAATATGGGTAGGAAATTCAAAGTGCCAAATTCTAAGGAACAAGCCATATTTGCTTCTCAAAAACTTTATTTGATATATTCCTAAAAAACCAAGTACAAATTTTAGTAATCCTAGAATCATGCTTTACATAAGGTAAAATTGGGGAACTCATGACTTGTACTATAGATAAGAAACATCTACACTTACCAAAAAATATATGATAAAAATTGACAAACTACATACCCTTAAGCTCGAGGATATAATCATTCTTGCCTTCCATATGGATAATAGAAATGATTGTTCTAAGTATCATGTTGCTTCTCATGTTATTTTATAAACCTTGGTTTGGAAAGAAAAAATAGGACGACGAGAAATGTAAGAAATATAGAACATGCGGATTTAATAGCCCCAAACTAGATTTTACTTCGAGGTATTGATTTTTTTGAAATCTATTTTGTGAATCTCGACCAATAGATATATATCATGGAGGATGAAGGATGAAGATCGGCTGAATCCCATGTGGAGAGCTCAGAGAGTTGGAGGATGTTCACGGTATTTAAATATAATCTTAAATCTCCATACATGTGTGTACGTATGGAATTGATTTTTAATTAACTTTGTGAGTGAAATTAGTTGTTAATAAGTTTCATATTTTAATTTTTAGGAGGCAAGAGGAGAAGGATTTCTATATCAATGGAGCGTGGCCAAGGTTCAACCGGTCGAGGGTAGCCGGGTTGTGGGAAGTGATATTTATTCCCCAGAAGGCCGGCCAATCAACGAGTGGCAGTTTCTCCAACGCGGGAGTCCTTGTGGGTGGTTCTCGGCGGCATCGTGCAGAGGTGGTTCTCGGCGGGGTCATGTTGGAGATGATGTCGCCAACAACATCAAGGTTGCCATCAATTTCAATATTTTTTCATTAAATTTTTACAACTTTTTTTTACACGTGTTTTTTTCTAATATATGAAATTTTATATATATTGATCTGGTAGAAAATGTTCGAGCCGAGTGGTCAAAAAAGCCTTGGTAGAGCGCACTACATTGAAGAAAAAGAGAAATTTGTCAACCTAGCACAACTTATCATTTTGAGATTACGTATACCATGGGAAACGAACATGGCGGAATGCACCTTACAAAGGTGTCAAAGCCTTTATGAAAAATTGCGGGGGGAGAGATCTCCGGGATTTGACTCTACTGTGAGTAGATAACCTAGGGAATGATTTACACATTAATTGAGTGAAATGGTAAAAGTGTACAAAAGATTTGGGGCCAACCAACGATTCGTTTGTAGAAGTGATGAGAAGAAGAGAAACGGTGATAGGTCCCGATAAATGGTAGGACATAAAAAAAGAGTTTCAAGAGATGATGCTAAGTCGATGTTTAATTATAAGGAAGGGCTAAAAAGAAAGATGTTGAAGGTGCGGTATTTCAAGCACCCCAGAACCAAAGCAAAATATTTGTATAGTCGACATCTTGCGGCCTTTGGAAGGCTTCCATGGAGCCGATAGAGTTCCTCTTTATTTTGCACAAATGTTTTATGCAAAATTTTTTTGGAGTATGAAACCGAGCTACAATGATCTTCCTTCGGAATTTTTTGGCCGGGGAGAGGTCGATTATATCAACGTAAGGGCGCGAGATGTGGAGTTGCCTCGCCACCGAGCGCCATTGGTGAGTCGACGAGTCTCGAGTCGAAACCTGGAGGCGGAGATGGATGCGACTTCTCAAATAAGTCGTGAAGCAGAGATGTTATGATCGAAAATGTTCATAGCGGATTGAGTGGAGTCAATATTGGCTTAAATTGACAAAGAGCACGTGAAAATGCACGTGCCAATTTTGTTTATCATACGGATGAGGAGATTTACAACATGAATGTTGAAGATCTCCGAACATACGCAATAAATTGTACACCAATGGTCTACAAGACCTAATTTTTCGTGAGGAAGAGGGGCAGGAACGGTATGTGTTAGTGACCTTAGGGTTTGAAATTATATTTATACATGTGTAATTTGTAATAAATACATGTGTATGTACACATATATACATTTATTTGTATGTACATTAATCTAACAAAAATGTATGATTATATGTTAAAACACCATTTGCGGTTCTCGGGCATGAGTGCGTGATGAAAATGTTAATATTACGTTCGGGACCTCTGGCTCAAACGATGCGGTAGATGCAGCCATCATGATATGTTGGCACATGTATGTTAGTGTTTTTTAAGTGACTCTAAAATAAATAATTGTTTCCACACATGTACATGTATGTATATATATAATTCGATAAAATGTTTTAACGGTACGGAATTACGTACGATGTTTTTGGGATGCGGTACCTTCTTCTTCTTCTGGGAGATATACCTTCTACTTCATTCGGAGATGTACAAGTATGGACAATTTTTCACAAGTGGAAAATTTATGTTACCTCGAAAAAGTTCCATTAAAAATTGAGATATATAGAGAGAGATCTATATTTTGAGTTATTTAAAATATTTTTGAATTTAGGTTCGTATAGAAGATTTTTTTAATCACGAGGACTTTAGCGACGGAGATAGGAACATCCACGGCATTTGAAGAAGTTGTCTTTAGTTTTTAATATTATTGTTCGAATAAGTTTATATATGTGAACGTGCATTTTCATTTAAGTTTTAATTTATATAAATTATTTATGTATGTATATATATATATATATATATATATATTTATATTTAGCGTGTACATGTATATTGTACGAGGGTTACCCTTGGAGATGTTTCTATGGCGAGTTCCCATTCATCGAAATGGAGGCAACCTTACGAGGTATTGCGTGATTTTTTTTGTTATATTTTGTTTTTACATGAAGTTTTAGATATATATATTCTCATTCATTTTTAAAACTTCAAATTTTAATGTTCAAGTACATGTGCATTGTGTATGTAGGTTTTCCCCTTTACAATATAGGGAGCTACTTGAGACCCGGAGGCTAGATTCTCCATTTGATGGAGAAGATATCTGGTAGATTTGATATGATTTCAAAATTTAGATGGTTTTAAAATTTGTTAAACTTGATACGGTTTGATACTTGAGTGAGATTTACAATTTTTGGACATATTTTATTACAATATGTTTTTTGGACATATTTTTGGACATATGTTAAATGTTTTTTGTTGGATAGTTGAATTATAATTGGCATGGCATGTGATATTTAATGTTAAATGTTTTTGTTAGATAGTTGAATTATAATTGGCATGGCATCTGAAGTTTTTAAAACTACATGAATGATGGAATGTGAACCTACATTTGCACATGTGGTAAATTGAAATGTGACTTGTAACAAGACAATCCCCATTGATTTCATTACGGGGATATGTTGATTTCGGTTGATATAATTGCATACATATGATGGTACATCACTTGTAAAGTCATTGGATTAATAGTGTTCATTGATTTCAGTGTTCTTTGGATGGTTAAATAGTACTTTTTGGCATGTGAATGTGAAGTAATGTTGTCATGCGAATTACATTTTGATGTTTGATATTTAATGTTAAATGTTTTTGTTGGATAGTTGAATTATAATTGGCATGGCATGTGATATTTAATGTTAAATGTTTTTGTTGGATCTAGTTGAATTATAATTGTCATGCCATCTAAAGTTTTTAAAACTACATGAATGATAGAATGTGAACTTACATTTGCACATGTGGTAAATTGAAATGTTCCTTGTAACAAGACAATTCGCATTGATTTCATTACGAGGTATATGTTGATTTCGATTTGATATGGTACATGTATGATGGTACATTACTTGTAATGTCATTGGATTAATAGTGTTCATTGATTTTAGTGTTCTTTGGATGGTTTTAGTACTTTTGGCATGTGAATGTGAAGTAATGTTGTCATCTAGAATTACATTTCATGATATTTAATGTTAAATATTTTTGTTGGATAGTTGAATTATAATTGGCATGGCATGTCATATTTAATGTTAAATGTTTTTTGTTGGATAGTTGAATTATAATTGGCATAGTATGTTTGAAGTTTTTAAAACTACATGAATGATAGAATGTGAACCTACATTTGCACATGTGGTAAATTGAAATGTTACTTGTAACAAGACAATCCCCATTGATTTCATTACGGTATATGTTGATTTATGATTTGATATAATTTCATGTATGATGGTACATTACTTGTAAAGTCATTGGATTAATAGTGTTCATTGATTTCAATGTAAGCGCAAAAAATTATTAATGATGTAGAATGATTTTTGTGTTATAATAATTAAACCTAATAATATTGGAGAGCAAGAGAGACTTGAGTATGGTGTTTACTACAAGAGTTTGAGCTAAATATTTAAATGGTTTATCTATATTTCATAAAATAGTTTAAGATTGATCACAAGAATTAAGAGAGAATGTCTCTGTCCATCATTGGTATGGTCCATAATAGAATGATCATCCATGTCAATGACTCTTAAGTCTATCTTTCCAAGCCATGACCCTACTCTCACATGTGTGCCTTTCATGACACCGATCCTTTGCTTTCATCCTCGAGTTGGCTTGCCTTGAAAGCACTCAACTCTTTCTCGATGCTAGCCTTCCTCTTTCTAAGAGATGAAGCTACCTTTTGACTTCGGAAGCTATGGGTAGCCGTGTCTATCAAAGCAGAGAAATTTTTTCCATGCCGGTTGTAGACATGAATCTCAAGTCCAAGGAACTTTCATCATCATTCCTCCTTGTCTTGCGCCTTACTTTCGCAATCTTCTTCAACATTTCCTCTTCCAATATGCCTTTCGAACTAGCCTTGGCTTAACGGTGCTTTCACATCTCTCTTCTCATGAAGCTCCATAGAACAATTTGATCACAGGTCTTGCTTGAATTGGTTCAAGCTCTTTCCTTTTCGAATTCTATCTAATTGCTCCGATACGACATATATTGACTCCTTCCAAACGAAGTGCATAATCCCCTCTTAGTGTGGTCGTCTTCTTTTCCAAGTGTGCCAACACATGCATTTTCTTTCTTCAAACCAATAGGTTTCGGATCAAGAAAGTCCCTCTTGATCTTATCTTCCATGTTCTTGACTTTGCTTTGCAACGTGGTCTTCTTTTTCTTCAAGTGATCCCTTTCCATAAAGAGTTCCTGGAAGTCTTTGTTCACCTTGTCGTATCTCCATGTCAAGATTTTCAATTTCAGCGAGTTTGTCTAGAAAGTCTAAGACTTTGAATTTTTCCAAATGCCAAATGATCTTACAAAGTTAGTATTTATAATATCCTAGTATGGTCATTCGGTGACAACTTTTTAGGAAACTTGAAACGACTTTGTCATGTGATATTTAATTTGTTAAATGTTTGTGCGAGTTGGTGAATTATAATTGGCATGGCTTAACGGTGCTTTTCACATATCTCTTCTCATGAAGCTCCATGACATTCGATCTTGGATGCAGCGATTGGTTCAAGCTCTTCCTTTCGAATTCTGTCTAATTTCTCCAATACGACATATATTGACTCCTTCCAAAAGAAGTGCACTAATCCTCTTAGTGTGGTCGTCTTCTTTTCCAAGTGTGCCAACACATGCATTTTCTTTCTTCAAACCAATAGGTTTCGGATCAAGAAAGTCCCTCTTGATCTTATCTTCCATGTTCTTGACTTTAGCACGCGTGGTGCTTCTTTGCTATTTCAAGTGAGACCTTTCCATAAAGAGTTCCTGTGAAGTCTTTGTTCACCTTGTCGTATCTCCATGTCAAGCTTTTCAATTTCAGCGAGTTTGTCTAGAAAGTCTAAGACTTTCGAATTTTTTACGAATGCCAAATGATCTTACAAAGTTAGTATTTATAATATCCTAGTAGGTCATTCGGTGACAACTTTTCTAGGAAACTTGACTTGACTTTTCCATCTGTGATATTTAATTTGTTAAATGTTTGTGCGAGTTGGTGAATTATAATTGGCATGGCTTAACGGTGCTTTTCACATATCTCTTCTCATGAAGCTCCATAGAACAATTCGATCTTGGGTACTTGCTTGAATTGGTTCAAGCTCTTTCCTTTTCGAATTTTGTCTAATTGCTCCAATACGACATATATTGACTCCTTCCAAACGAAGTGCACCAATCCTCTTAGTGTGGTCATCTTCTTTTCCAAGTGTGCCAACACTTGCATTTCTTTCTTCAAACCAATAGGTTTCGGATCAGAAAAGTCCCTCTTGATCTGCTCTTCCATGTTCTTGACTTTTGCATGTGATATTTAATGAACTTTAAATGTTAAATGTTTTAATGATGAACAATATATAATCAAGGGTTTTAAAACTTGGATGGTTTCAATTTACAACTTAAAGTTTTGGATGGTTTCAACCTACATTTGCACATATAGTGAAATTGAAATTATGTTACTTTGTAACAAGACAATCCTAATTGATTTCATTGTATATGTTGATTTCTAATTTGATATAATTGCATGTATGATGGTACATTAATTGTAAAGGTAGTGGATTAATAGTTTTCATTGATTTTAGTGTAGCGAAAAAAAATTATTGACAATGTAGAACGATTTTTGTGTTATAATAATTAAACCTAATAATATTGGAGAGCAAGAGAGATGAGGTATGGTGTTTACTACAAGAGTTCGACGGGTCATTCGGTGACAACTTTTACGGAAACTTGAAACAAAGAATCTATCTTTGGCTAGGACATCATGTAAGATGCTTGACATAAACGGTAAAATTGTACTTAAAAATTTGAGATTCGGGCAAGTGGGGACAACCACTTGTTATCTCGTCCCTTGGAGGCTAGGCCATATGGGGACCGAATCTAACTTTACAAAAATAAAGTGAAATAATTTGCACCATATGGTCGGAGAACATATACAAGAACAATTAATATACAAGAACAATTAATTTCATTCTAAAATATATATATATATATATATATATATATATATATATAACATTTTTAATCAATGCACATGTATAGAAAAACTACTTTTTTAGTTGATACTAGAGCACGTGCTTGTATCCAAAACAATTTGTAACATGCAAACCCCTGAATAACATAAGCGACTCAATTTTTAGTTGAGTACTGAAAGGTCTAAAACATATTTAATTCAAAGATAAAAAAATTGTTGGACACTTCCTCCAAAAAATTCTAATGGAATTCTATCCTCAATAATCGTTCTGGAGTCAAAAGATTTTGACATTTTCCATTTCTTAATTTTAGATTTCTTCTTTGATTGAACTTATCAACTTTATGCATCTTGCCACACACCAAGTGACTACATTGACAACTTATGGAATCGGAGTTCATAGTCTTGGTAAACAAAGTCTCCACTTTGACGGGTTTGTTTGAAAAAATAACCTTTCAGTATAATAGACCCTTTGTCATGCGAAATCCGTGATCATTATAGTCTTGTAATAATTTCATTTTTTGTTTAGTGCAACGCATCAAATAATACTTCACATTTTCATCGTTGTCAATAGGTGCAATTACGACAAAAACATCTCTTTTGATAAAATAAATTTAACATTTAATATATGAATATTTAAATTTATTTGTAGATCTTTAAATCATTAAAAAGTAATTCAAATGTTACCTTCTCTAACAAGATCGAAACTCGATCACCATCGAGATGATATTGTAGTTTCATCGATTCATTTCTTCAAATATTACAACGGAGACATTTTTTCCCTTTGTATTTAGCTCTGTATGTTTTCAATCGTTCACATACATTTTGTTTTCATAGACGTCATTGGATTTTGTGTTGTCTATGCAAACATCACAAAAACAAGAATATTTTCTTTTTTATCAATGCAAACACATTTGTGGACAATTTTGTTTGAATTGAATGCAATTTTTGATTCCCTTTTATTGTTCCAACTTCATTTCAATTGATCTATTTATGTCTCCCGATTCAATATGCCGGAAAAATCTTTATATGGAAAAATTAGAAAAAGAATTTGTAAATATGATATCATCTGATTAAAAATAATCATTGCATGATAAATGTACAATGTTTAAAATTAAATTTTCAATATAAATTAAATTGAATGTACCTTTACACTTCTCTTGATGGGTTAATCTCATGGCTTAGAGCATTTTTGCACCATTGAACAACTTCTTCGAGCGTTCACAGAGTCGGCGTGCGAGTGGTTCATTTGATATCTTCGAAGTACTCATTTTATGCACGTATACCCTTATTGTCATGTTCTCCTTTCCATGGCCATTCTCCAAGAAATTCCAACAATGTTTAATGCGGGTTTTCTTATGAACACGACACAACCAAAAAAATGATCGTGCAGATTTGAATTGACTTTCTTTATCCCACATGTTCATTGAATGTTATTCCACGATTTTTCAATGAATCACAAATTCTTTCAAAACAATGTTGTACAAAACATGTATCATGTGTACGATCGTCAACGATATAAAAATGATATTCTTTAATGATATGTCGATTTTCACTCGTGCTTTCTATATGATCGAAATTTTGTTGACATGTACATATAGAATATGGACGAGCATGGAACTTGGTCGGAGTGATAGTATTCACTACGAATTTCTTTTTGTGGAGCAAATGTGTAGTTTTACGCAAAATCCAATCAACGACAAAATGGTTCCTGGTGGAAAAACTTCACGAGGTTTTTTGAATTGCAAGTCTTTCCATTGAGCTCTATGGATATGCATGGTGTATTTGTAAATTCCCTTCAAACTTTCTCAAAAATTCTATTAGAAAAATTTCGTCTCTTCTCGTGATCGATTATTTTAACACTATGCGCTGAATCGATGTCTTAAGTGTATTCATATCTCTTCCATTTCACTCATGTTGGACAATGATTGATCATTTATATCAATACGATATTTGTTTTTGAAATTTAGTCAGAATTTCCACAATTATCGCACTTTTTCACCACCAACACATTTCTTTTTGTAAATAGTTTGTCTCTTTTTCTCTTTCACATAGAATTTGAGATACGAATTCACGGATAGTGGAAGGAGGAGGTAGAATCCTTCCATAATTGTAACACCCCCAATTTGTGTGTTGAATTTTTTAAAGTTAGACATTTGAACTTTAATCTAAAGGAGGTGGACCCCAAGGGATGGTATGGTGAATGTATTGGCATATTTTATTTGAGGAAATAAATAAAATGATTGTACACATTTTGACCAAAAAAGAGAATTGAGATCACTTGCCAAATCCATGAGGATGGATAAGGAAACAAATCCCCAAAAATCTTTCTAAAACTCCTTGAAAGAAATTTATTTAGATTTGAGGAGAATCTAAATTACCCCAATGAAGAGGAGTAGTTGGGAAGAGGTGGGATGGTAGGAAAGGGCGAGGAAAAAGCTTAAAACGGCTTTAAAGAATCTAAAAGATGGGAAGCCTAGGCTAAACGGGAAAGAAAGCATCCTGCTATTACGGAGCGCGAGAATTAGAAACATGCTTTGGGGAATTTTGAGCTTAAATAAGCTGCTCTAAGGCTGATCAGAGGTTGATCGATTTCTAGGAGGTGATCTCACTCGGGGGGGGTGAGTCTGGGAGACAAATAGGACTCTAAGGTTGGGAGGGTTGGTCAATTTGTAGATTGTGGTATGTTCTGAAATTTTTGTTATGGTTTATTATAGTATGAATTGGCTACATATCGAATTTTTATTTATGACAATTGCAAAATTTTGGTGCTACATTTAACGGTCTGTCCTTAAGGATGTACCTTCCGGAAATACGTTTGTTTACTGAACCCAGAAACCTATAGAGTAGAAACTCGAGAATCTCTAAAACCAAGTTGGTCTAGATCTGAAGTTACTTGGCCTCTATAGATGATTAAATTGTTATAACTCCCATAGACCCCAAAGTAGAGTATGATGTGATTATGTGTATTGAAAAGAAACATTATAGTAATATTTGAAAATGTAGTGCATGTAGTAGCACGATCATTAAACGAATGAAAAAAAATAGAATGGTGATATGAACATTCTACATCTATAGCTTTTATAAATTTCAGGTGTGCATATTCTAACCATTATAATGGTACTAACAAATGAGTAACTATATCTATCGAAGTTGATGATATGTAGAAGATTGAAGAACTTCACCTATAATTCTATCTTGATGCTTAAATTAACATCTTTGTAAAAATATTACCTCTAATCTGATAATACATGAAACAACATTTAGAGGAAGAAAATAAACACATTAAATTAGATCATGGAAGATTTTGGTTAGAGAAAGAGTATTCGAATTTACAAAAACCCTTATACTACCTATGAGTACAAATACTCCAATTATACCCCTACTCCATCAATTAAAAAGGTTACTTTAAGATTATTACCACATTTACACAAGTATAGAGTTGACATCTATATACATATGCTAAAATGAACTACGAATAGTACATAGAAAAGCCAAACATGGAATTCAAATACTCCTTTATAAAGCTATACCTATCGGTCAAAAAGGGAGCACGAGCATCCTGTGTGTCTCCATCTATAAGTTATAAAGCATGGAGAGAACATAAAATCCCGAGACTCGGCTACTATATATATGGAGCAGAAAACGCGTAAAGAGCGAGCGGCTATAAAATCTACACGGTTAGATGAAAATTTTAGATACAAGCAGTCATCGGTAATATTAAACTATGAGAATTAGAAAAATTGAAGCATATATTAAAAAAGCTTCACGGCTTAGTGAAAAAAAATATATTACGGATGCATATTAGGCGGCTCTAAAATTAACAACCCTAATACATATTCCTTGCTTTGGAGCGTAAGCTAAGTAAACAAAATTGTATGCGGGCCGGCTTATACCAACCACGATCATTGAACGAATTTCACCTCTAAAGAAAATAAGCAGTTACTATACGAAACCCAGCACAACTACAAAATAAATAGCGAACTGGTCGGAAAGATTGCACTCGAAAAAACGATAGGTGCAAAGGTGCGTACAACATACGGTCATATATACTACTAAGCGCTGAGAGCCGGTTGAACGCGTGAAATTCGGACGGAAGGAGGAGTGTAGTTGCATAATGAGAAACGAAAGGTAGACGGTAATGATGAACGCAAACGAGAATGCATTGTGGAGACGAACATCGTATGATAGATTAACATAGATTTACGTGCAATAGCATAAAGGCCTCGGCGAGAAGTTTGGAAGGCCGTTTGAATAATTACAGGCTCTTGTGAAAGAAAGTCTCCACCGGTATTTGTGTACATAACAACACAGTACCCATACTGGAGCAACTAACGAAGATTGTTGGTAAATATATATAAATATCAAAAACAAAACCTCGTGGGCGGGACTATCGTCATTAAAGAGATAATAGAATGCATATGCAACTGAACTATAGTTGGTAGGCGGATATCACGATATAAACATCGGCAACATGTCCTCATTGAACCTCCTATCATACGGCGGTAAAAAACAAAATAAACAAAAAGGAGACTGCGTTATGCGAGTGAGGAAACGTTACAGAGGGGTTATGCGAGGGAGGGGTTCGCCTGCGTCCGCGGGCGGTACTCACGGAAAAAACCGGAGATACAAGACCGGTATGCGAAGAGAGAGAGACAACGGAAGCTCGGCTGTCGCCGCCCTCGTGTCCCCGGAACACCGATAGGAAGCTGCGGAAACGTGAGAGCGGTGGATGGGGTTCTCATTTAAAGTCTACGATGAAAACCTAGTACGCATAGCCGGGCGCGAGCGGCGCCCAAGGTATATTATAAAATGCAACGGATATGACGGGGGGAGAGGCGGATACCGGCAATGAGCTCGGAAGATGGTACGTACTGGCTGCCGATCATCCGAGAAGTGTACCAATTCGATTTGACAATCTTAGCGCTACTTTGTCAATTCACTGTGAATGAACTAGTCCCTCACTCCCGGGTACAAGACGGATTTGTGATGAAAAAAACTGAAAACCAATAATAATTATTATAGCGAAATTCATATACAATCTGGCGATTAATGCAAAAAAAGAAAAAAAATACCGGGCGAGTGAATACTCAACGCATGTAGAGTAATCCTCGAAGGAAGTGGAGATTAGGGTTTAGCTTCGTAAGTAATCGACCTTGGATACCTTGGGTAATACATGCGTCCACGCCGAGAATTTAAGAAAAATATATACACACGTAAGTTGGAACGATGCATGCGATTCGAAAATCTTAATAATGTAGACGAAGTCGACAGGCGTCGATGTCTGAGCCTAGATGAAAGTTAGGTACAACGCGGGGATTCGGTAGCTCACACGTAAGGTTGGTTTGGCGTACCTCACGTAGACGTCACGGTTCGTTGCGTTAGTAGGTAGCTACCCAAATAATAGGTAGTGATGGTTCTTGCTGTTGCATTGCTCGATAACGCACTTACGAGAATGAATGAACTAGTCGGAAGGGAACCTATAAACGCAGGTTGTCAATATGTGTACTAAAGTTCATTAACCGAAATTCTGGAAAATATGTAGAGAGCTAATATTTTAATACCTATGGAAAATATCACATGCATCGTTATCCATAGCCGTGCATATATATGTAAATACCTATGAGTGGTTCGAACCTAGTCTAAGCTCATATTGTGTCCTTACATACTTATATAGGCGGTAGGTCAATAGTTTAAATACATGCGTTGTATAAGTCATGGGTATTACCTATAAGGTAGGGTTATGGTATATAATTGTGATACATACATGGGAGTGATGTAATTGTTTTGTGAGATCAACAAATGTTAAAAGTTTGTACGTAAAAATTTGAGCATATATATATATATTTATATATACAAAAGGATTTGATGTATATATATACCATTATAAGGTGTTGTATATATATGGGTTTGCACATGGAAATATAATTAAAGGCATTAGAATTGTCGAATATATATGGAATTAAATTAAGGGTATTATAGTTGTCAAATATATGCATATGGTATATATATATGCAACTAGAGGTATTATAATGGTCGCATGTATATATATAGGATATATAAAAATAGAGGAGTATGTTTATATATGCCTAACCAAATACATTTTCAAGACGGTATAGATAGTTAGTAAAGTGGTATTTGTAACCATGGACTAAATGAGTTGTATACTACAAGAAAAAGAGTGCTGCTACTAGAGTTAGCGAGCAAATGGTATCGGAGCCCTAGTTACAAAAAATTGAAATTTTGTCAAAATTGTGCTCAGCACTTATTACATTTATTTTGCTTTTGCGAAGTTTATCAACGTTGCTAATGCAGTATGTAAGTGTATACACTTGAAATGGGTACCGAAGGTGAAGGATTTTATGTAGATGCAACGAAATGAATTTGCTACTCCGGATCCCAATGCCCGTGCGGCCATGTTGCACGGATGCAACGAGAGTTGGCTGAGCGGGAAGCCGGAATGACTTGTTGTCATCAGCCAACAAGGAGCGGGGAAAGTTCATCGAGAGAACTAACTTCCCGAACAGCCGAGAGGGTGAAGGTTCGAGGAAAGAGGAAGATGGAGGAATGCGATGAGGATGAAGGCTTGCTAGGCAATGACATAAACGGAAAAGAGAGTTGCGGGGAGAAATTTAGAAAGATCAAACCGCCTTCCTATGATGGAGAGAAGGAAGAGGATCTTTGAAGCATGGTTGTTGAACATGATCAAGTATTTCCAAGTATATGAATATGAGAGTAATGCAAGTAGACTATAGCGTGTATCATTTCAAGCCAAGCTACACTACGGTAGGAAGAACTAGATGGGTATGCTATTGATGAAAAAACGGTTACTTGGGAAGATTTTCGGACAAAGTTCCAAGAGTCGTTATTTGAATGAACGTTATTATGATGATAAAAGCAAAGAATTCCATGAAGCTGAGGCTAGGGCAGCTCACTATTGATGAGGTTGTCACTAAGTTTACTAATCTGCGAGGTACGTTCCTTACATTAGGAAGAAAAAGGCAAAAGTACAAAGATTTTAAATTGTTTGCCTACGTGACACAAGGAGAAAATAAGTTTGACAACCCAAAGACCATGGATGAAGAAATTTGTTAGAAAAGCAAGACTATGCTATCGACGGTTTAAGGTAAAGGCGAGACGAGGAAGAAGCTGGACGAACGAGGTTGAGTTCAAAGGAAAGATACCAAAACCGACATATTTAAGGAATTTTGGTAGGGATCATCAAAGGAAAAAGTTCGGCAAACCAAAGAAAGTCCATTACTCGAGTCCCAAGTGGCTTCAAAACCGGTAGAAGGAAACAATAGAAAAGAAGGAACGATCGAAATGGGGAACCTGCGAAGTGTTGGGGGCATGGAGAACCCCATATGATGAGGGAGGTTGCCCCCATCGAAATATCCACATGATCGGCGAGCGAGAGGCAACAACGGAAGTCAATGACACTTAGCCGGAAACATACCAACCATCGATTTTGACCACGGAAAATCGACGGGCGAACATCAAGCAACCATGGTGGAAATGGATGGTAAGATTTAAACCTACCCCATTCTTGTTTTTGATTGATCCGGGTGCTTCTTTGGGGTATATTAGCCTGGAATTGTTGAAAAATGTAAAATTAAACACGAAAAAATTTCAGCGATCCTGGTTAGTGTTACGGGCCCGGCCACGGGAACTAAGAGAAAAGTCACACATAAGTTGCCCAAAACAGCAATATAATTAAATGGGTTCCCAACGAGAGGTAAATCTGAACATATTGCCATTAGGATCTATGATACGCGTGGAATGGATTGGCTAGAAAAGAAGAAAGCACGATGAGCTATTTTGGAATAAAACCTTGCATTGTGTAGATGAGGAAGGGAAACCTTTTACACTAAAGGAAACCAAAGCCCATTGTAGTCGGACAAATATCGGCCCTTTACAATTGAAAAGAACGGCTAGAAAAGGATACCAAGTCTATGCGGTGCATGTAGAAGAGATAGAACGGCAAACTAAGGAGGAATTCTTTGGATGATATACCCGATCATCGAGAGAGTTTAAGGAGGTTTTTCCCAAGGAAATTCCTCATCTTCCCCCCAAAGAGATTGATTTTTCTATAGATTTGGTGCGGGAGCTACTGTTTCAGGGCCCCTTACGGATCAGAGTCGCGAGCTAATAGAGTTTGAAGATGCGGTACACAAGAATTATTGGATAAGGGTTATATTAGACCTAGTGTGTCTCCATGGGGAGCCTTTGTTTATTTGTTAAAAAGAAGGATGGGACTTTTAGGATGTGTATTGACTATCGTCAATGAACAAGTTGACCATTAAGAATAGATATCCACTTCCTAGAATTGATGATCTTTTTGATCAGAAGTGAGAGGAGCTTCGATTCTCTAAAATAGACCTCGGAAGCGGTATCATCGGCTCGGAATAAAAAGAAGAAGACATCAGCAAAACGACATTTAGAACTAGGTATGGGCATTACGAATTTGTAGTCCTACCTTTTGGTTTGACGAATGCCCTGCCACCTTTATGTGTACGATGAGCAGTGTGTTGAATAAGTATTTGGATAAATTTGTTCTTGTGTTCATAGATGATATCTTAGTTTATTCTCAAAACGAAAATACAAGGAACATCTAAGAATAATGTTGCAAACTTTGAAAGAAAATCAGCTATATGCCAAATTCGGTAAATGTGAATTTTTTATAAAGATAAAATTCAATATTTAGAGCATATCATCTACGAAAAGTTGGCGAGTTCCATTACTGAAAAGATAAAAGCCATTAAGGAATGGCCGGTCCCCAACGATGTTACGAGCGGTAAGATCATTTATGGGAATTTAGGGTTATTATCGCAGAGATTTGTGGAGAGATTTTCTCTTCCTTAGCAAATCCCATAACTTCATTACGAGAGGAAGGGTGTTAAGTTTGTGTGGACTGAAAAATTCCAAAACGATTCAGAAGCGGTTGGAAACAAGGCGATTTCAGCACCTATATATTAAGAATTGCTGATCTCGATAAGGAGTTTGTGGTATGTACGGATGCTTGCGAGAGAGGGGCTAGGAGGGTCCTATTGCAAGAAAAATTCGATTATTGCCTATGAGTCTAGGGAGTGAAACTCTGAAACCGAGAATTATAGTGCATATGATTTTGAACTTGCGGTACATTATTCATGCTTTAAAAATGTGGAGGCAACATACGCGGGAAGGATTCCATTGATGAGCGATCATATCGATCTCAAATATTTTCTCCCAAGGGCGGCGTCTGAATGCAAGGCAAGCCGGATAGGCTGTCTTTTCTAAGTGAATTTGATATGGATATAAAGCATATCAAGGGAAGAGAATAAAGGATTCTTTGATGCTTTAAGTAGAAATTAACGCTGACATTTAAATAGCATTGGGAGTAGTGCCGAATGAAGATGGAAAATTGGTGGGAAAGCAACAAAACAAGATCCAGGCTATGAAGCCCTCTTGGTGAAATTTCGAGAAAAGGGATAAAAAACTGATTATAAAAATCCACAGAAATTTTTGCTCTATTACAAAAACGGGTTGTATATTCCAAATATAGAGTCATTGAAAAGAGAAATACTAGATGAATATCACAAGCGACCTTATGCGGGACACCCGAGAATTGCCGGAGAGATGTTACTTGACCTTGAAAAAAGAAGGCATTACGGCGGGAATGAAGAGATGTGGCAAAATATACGAGGTAAATGTATGGAGTGTCAGCGGTCAAGGTTGAGCATCAACACCCGACGGGCACAGTGGAAATCCTCTGCCAATTACGGAATGGAAATGGGACACGAGTCTCCATGGATTTTATAACGAGGATTACCCAAGACTAAATATCGGCATGATTCGGTAATGGTGGTAGTAGACACTTTAACCAAAGTTTGCTCACTTTATACCGGTAAATCTACCTTTGAACAGCTCGGGTAGCAAATGTTTTCCTAAAAGAAGCTAGTAAGGCTTGATGGAGTTCCCAAGGTGATTGTCTCGGATCGAGATGTAAGTTTCACAGCTGACATTTTGGAAAGGATTGTTTGCGGGAATGGGTACTAGCTGAATTTTAGTACTTCCTATCACCCTCAGACAGAGATGGGCGACCGAAGAACAAATCAAATATTGAAGGATATGTTGCGAATGTATGTGATGGATAGACCATCAAAGTGGGAAGAGTATCTACATCTAGCGAGTTCGCTTACAATAATAGTTATCAATCATCTATTAAGATGAGTCCCTTTGAGGCACTTTATGGGAGGAAATGTCGTACTCCCTTAATTTGGAGTCAACCGGAGAGGATAAAAGCTGAGTGTTAGGACCGAGATGCACTACATGAAATGGAAAAGAATTGTCAAACGAATCTAGAGAAGCATAAAGACGGCTCAAGGCCAAAAATAGAAAAGTATGCGATAAGAAAAAGGGTGCCATGAGAATTCAAAGTGGGGGATCATGTGTATTTGCGCATCAAACCCAAAAAGAGCACACTTTATGCGGGGAGTTGTGCAAAACTTGCACCTGGGTTTTTGTGGGCCTTTTGAGGTGTTAGAAAGGGTGGGACCGATGGCTTACAAGGTGGCCTTACCACCTCATGTTAAAGTACATAATGTATTTCATGTTTCATTATTAAAAAGATATGTGCATGATGCTTCTCACATAGTTGATTGGAATGTTGTACGGGTGGAACCCGAAGGAGTTTTTTCAGGCCGCTTCAAATATTGGAGTGGGAAGAAATTGAATTAAGAAACGAGCAGTGGTCGGAGTAAAGGTGCGAGTGGAAGCACTGCTGGCAGAAGGAAAACCACCTGGGAAAAGGGAAGCTGAAATGATGGAGAGATATCCATAAATGAACTCTAGTAGTTGAATAAGAACACTGCAGGGACGGTGTTTATATTTTAGAGAATACGTAACACCCCCAATTTGTGTGTTGAATTTTTTAAAGTTAGACATTTTAGCTTTAATCCTAAAGTGGGAACCCAAGGAATGACTATGGTGTGAATGTATTGGCATATTTATTTAGAAATAAATAAAATGATTGCATTTTGACCAAAAAGAGAATTGAGATCACTTGCCAAATCCATGAGGATGGATAAGGCAACAAATCTAAAAATCTTTCTAAAACTCCTTGAAAGAAATTTATTTAGATTTGAGGAGAATCTAAGTGCAATGAAGAGGAGTAGTTGGGAAGGGTGGGATAAAGGCAGGAAAGAGTTTGAGGAAAAAGATTAAAACGGCTTTAAAGAATCCCAAAGATGGGAAGCCTAGGCTAAACGGGAAAGAAAACTGTCTGTATTCTCGGCCTTGAGAATTAGAAACATGCTTTTGGGAATTTTTGAGCTTAAATAAAGTTTGCTCTAAATTTGATCAGAGGTTGATGTTTGTTCTAGGAGGTGATCTGCTCGGGGGTGAGTCTCGGGAGACAAATAGGACTCTGAGTTGGGAGGAGTTGGTCAATTTGCGGATTGTGTGGTATGTTCTGAAATTTTTATTGCTATGGTTTATTATAGTATGAATTGGCTACATATCAATTTTTATTTATGACAATTGCAAAATTTTGGTGCTACATTTAACGGATATGTCCTTAAGGATGTACCTTCCGGAATGTTTGTTGTGAACCGAAACCACATAGAGTAGAAACTCCGAATCTCTAAAATGGGATTGGTCTAGATGCGAAGTTACTTGGCCTCTATAGATGATTAAATTTGTTATAACTCCCATAGACCCCAAGGCGATATGATGTGATTATGTGTATTGAAAAGAAACATTATAGTAACGAAAATGTAGTGTATGTAGTAGCACAATCATTAAGCAAGATAGATAGAATGGTGATATGAACATTCTACATCTATAGCTTTTATAAATTTCGGGTGTGCATATTCTAACCATTATAATAGTACTAACAAATGAGTAACTATATCCTATCGAAGTTGATGATATGTAGAATTGAAGAACTTCACCTAAAGTTCTATCTTGATGCTTAAATTAACATCTTGGAAAAATATTACCTCTAATTTTGATAATACATGAAACAACATTTAGAGGGGAAGAAAATAAACACATTAAATTAGATCATAGGAAGATTTTGGTTAGAAAGAAGTATTGAATTTACAAAACCCTTATACTACCTATGAGTACAAATACTCCAATTATATACCCCTACTCCCATCAATTAAAGGTTACTTTCTAAGATTATTACCACATTTACACAAGTATAGAGTTGACATCTATATACATATGCTAAAATGAACTACGAATAGTACATAGAAAAGCCAAACATGGAATTCAAATACTCCTTTATAAAGCTATACCTATCGGTATAAAAAAAGAACACGAGTATCCCGTGTGTCTCCATGCATAAGTTATAAATCATGGAGAGAACATAAAATCCGAGACTCGGCTATACCTATATATATGGAACGAGAAAACGCGTAAGGCGAGCGAGTATAAAATCTACACGGTTAGATGAAAAATTTTAGATACAAACGATCATCGGTAATATTAAACTATGAGAATTAGAAAATGAAGCACATATTAAAAGCTTCACGACGAGTTGAAAAAAAATATATTACGGATGCATATTAGGCGGCTCTAATTAACAACCCTAATACATATTCACTAGCACAGGTAAGCTAGAAATATAAACAAAATTGTATGCGGGTAAACATACCAACCACGATCATTGAACGAATTTCACCTCTAAAGAAAATAAACCAGATTACTATGCGAAACCCGGCCACAACTACAAAATAAATAGCGAACTCGAGGTCGGAAAGATTGCACTCGACGACGATAGGTGCGGGTGCGTGCAACATACGGAATCATAGCACTACTAAACGCTATGAGAACGAGTTGAACGCGTGAAATTCGAGGTGGAAGGAGGAGTGTAGTTGCATAATGAGAAACGAAGGTAGACGGTAATGATGAACGCAAACGAGAATCATTATTAAGACGAACATCGTATGATAGATTAACATAGATTTACGGTTAAATAGCATAAAGGCCTCGGCGGCTTCGGAAGGTCGTTTGAATGAACACAAACCTTTGTGAAAGAAATTCTCCACGAGTGGTGTCTGTACATAACAACTTTGTTTTCCATACTCGAGCACTGCAAAGATTGTTGGCGAGAAATATATATAAATATCAAAAACAAAACCTCGTGAGAGAGCGGTATTTATCGTCATTAAAGAGATAATAGAATGCGGATATCTTGAACTATAGTTCGGTAGGCGGATGTCCCGATATAAACATCGGCAACATCGCCTCATTCGAACCTCCTATCATACGGCGGTAAAAACAAAATAAACAAAAGGAGACTGCGGCCCCATGCGAGAGGTAGAAACGATGTAAGGGTTATACGCGGGGAGAGTTCGCCTGCGTCATGGTGACGGTACTCTGAAAAACGGCGGAGAATCACAGACGGTATGCGAAGAGAGAGACAACGGAAGCTCGGCTATGCGCTGTCATCCCAGGTATGATGGGAAGCTACGGCATAGAGGCTGAGTGGATGGGGTTCTCATTTAAAGAAGATCTCGGTAAACCTAGTGCCATAGTCGAAGGCTTCACGGCCGACGCCCAAGGTATATTATAAAATGCACGGATATGACGGGGAGAGGGCGGGATGCGACAGCAGGCTTTCCGGAGAGATGGTACGTACGCACAACGGTCATCCGGAGGTGTACCAATTCGATTTGACAATCCTTAGCGCTACCACAATCGATTTCTTTATTTGGACCGAACTAGTCCTACGCTCCCGGTACAAGACGGTTTACGTGAGTGAGAAAAGAACGAGAAGCAATAATAATTATAGCGAAGTTGTATACAATCCATAGCGATTATTAAAAAAAGAAAAAAAATAGGGCGAGTGAATATCCAACGCATGTAGAGGTAAATGTATTTCGAGTTAGGGTTTAGCTTCGTAGTAAGCCGACCTTCGGTACCTTGGGGTAATACACGCGTCCACGCCGAAATTTAGAAAAATATATATAGGCAAGTTAGAGGTGATGCTGTGCGATTCAAAAATCTTAATAATGTGAAGCGAGTCGGTCCGTACGATATATACGGAACCCTAGATGAAAGTTAGGTACTGTAGCCCGAGTTCGTGGCTCCCATCTGAGGTTGGTTTGGCGTACCTCACCGGAAGCGTCACGGTTCGTTGCGTTGACAGTGGCCTACCCAAATAATAGGTAGTGATAGTTCTTGCACTGTTGCATTGCTCAATAACGCACTTACGGAGAATGAATGAACTAGTCGGGAGAACCTATAAAAGCATGATTTTGATATATTAATACTAAAGTTCATTAACCGAAATTCTGGAAAATATGTAGAGAGCTAATATTTTAATACCTATGGAAAATATCACATGCATGCGTTATCCGTAGCTGATGCATATGTAAATACCTATGAGTGGTTCGAACCTAGTCTAAGCTCATATTGTGTCCTTACATACTTATATAGGCGGTAGGTCAATAGTTTAAATACATACGTTGTATATAAGTCATGGGTATTACCTATAAGGTAGGGTTATGGTATATAATTGTGATACATACATGGGAGTGATGTAATTGTTTTGTGAGATCAACAAATGTTAAAACGTACGTAAGATTTGACATATATATATATATTTATATATACAAAAAGGATTTGATGTATATATATACCATTATAAGGTGTCGTATATATATATATATATATATATAATATATATTTATATACATATGAGTTTGCACATGGAAATATAATTAAAGGCATTAGAATTTGTCGAATATATATAGAATTAAATTAAGGGTATTATAGTTGTCAAATATATGCATATGGTATATGTATATGCAACTAGAGGAATTATAATGGTCGCATGTATATATATAGGATATATACAAATAGAGGAGTATGTTTATATATGCCTAACCAAATACATTGTCAAGACGGTACAGGTAGTTAGTAAAGTGGTATTTGTAACCATGGACTACGTAAGGTTGTATACTACAAGAAAAAAAAAAATTTCTGCTACTAGAGGTGTGACAATAATGTTCTACATAAATCAAGGAATGTGTCATAATATAAGTCAAATTCCACATGATAACGGCAACAACAAGTGTCGCGTACGGTGATAGGTTTTACATACCATGGTTTTTGTTGAACAAAAACGCGAGTGAAACTTGAATTTGACGATTCTCTGCTGAACTTGTTGAATAACTCTATTTGAGTGGTTTCAGAAGTGTTTTTTCATGTTCTTCGTATTGATTTAGGTGCTATTATTCTTCGCATCACATCTCTTGCAATGGGTGAAACACGTGGTGCTATTTTAATATTCACTATATTATTTTTTTAACATCTTCTCCAAGTCTATCCGTGTATGGTTGCCTACAAATAGCTCTCCAACAAGCGAGTTCATCATTTACGTCTATTTGCGATCGAAATTTTTGTGATGTTGAAGTTTTTGCGTGGTTCCGGTGCTCGTGCCATAGATGTCGGATTCAAACGATTCTCTTGAGTACTTGGTGAAACCATTGCCATTTGTATTCCTCGTATGTTGAAACATCTTTATCTCTAGATCTCTTAATTGACTCTATAAGCACTACTCATATTTTTTATCCTCTTCTTTCATTCTTTTATCTTTGGTTGATTTTTCGAATACCCAATAGTGTATTAAAACTTCTTTTTAATTTCCTTGATGATAGGAGACCTTTCAACATTTGAGCTTGAGTTGTCACTTGCTCGAGTTTTGAAAAACGTTTCAAAATTTTCTCGACACGATATCGTATAACATAAATCCAGGTTTTTATCTCCATATGTGTGAGTGTTGACATTTTCTAACATTTCATTATCGATAGTGATTTCCTTCATGCCATATTGAAAAAATATTACATATTCAATAAATAATAATTAATAAATATGTCGATAAATATTAAAGGAAAATTTTAAATATATCAATAGATCATAATATTTACATTTACCTTTGATTCAATTTAAACGAGGTTGATTTTCTTCTTCAATATTTTGAGGTATGTCTGTTGTTTACATTAAACAAAATATTTTTCAAACTAGTTCATCGATAAAGTCAAACTTCACATTCTACATTGGGAAAACTTTAAAAATATATCAATAGATCATAATATTTACATTTACATACTGCTTCAATTTACGCGGGGTTGATTTTTCTTCTTCAATATTTTTGAGGAATATCTCTGTCTGTTTACATCAAACAAAATATTTTTCAAACTAGTTAATCGAATAAAAATTAAGTTTCACATTTTTACATTAGGAAAATTTTAAATACCTATCAATAGATCATCATAATATTTTACATTTACATACACCCTTTAATTTCTTACCTTTGAGGTTGATTTTCCTCTTCAATATTTGAGAGAGCTTCTAACTTTCTTTTGCGATATTGTCTCGTCTCTTGTCTACGTTCCTCGAGCTTTCTTTTTCGATCATATTTTCTCACAAGTTCTTCAATTTCCCATGATAATAGGAGTGTATGAGGTTCAAAAAATTTCCTTTAAAAAATTAGACAATAACTCAATTACAAATAATATCACAAAAGATTTAATTTAAAAAAATATTTTCTAAAAATACGTAATCCAATCCAAAACACGTACATACTTCTAAGAAATCACCATAACCTCAATGTCTTCAAAAAAAATTCTTTAAATCCAAATTGTGAAAAAATTTTTTGAACAAAAATCTCAAAAGATTGATTTCAACACAAACACGTACATACCTCCAAGAAAAATCACGTCCCCCTCCAAAAAATGTCTTCCAAAAAGTTCTTTAAACTCATTTTGAACCTCGAGAAAAATCACCATGTTAGCTTCCAGAAAATGTCTTCCAAAATTTTTTTTAAACCCAAACTTTGAAGAAAAGTTTTTGAATTCAAACCAAGTTGTAAAATGAAATGACTTAGACCTTCATTGATATCAATACGAACATAAGAAAATGGATTCAGGGTAGTGCCTTGTTCCTGGCCTGAGAAACTAGTCATGATAATAGTAGATTTGAGACCATTAGGTATCATATCGATGGCTCTACAGAAGCTTTGGAGTAGCTTGTCAAATTGAACCGAGTCTTGTCTAGGGCCATCAAGAAAGATTAGAACATCATCCACAAATAAAAGATGAGTGAGGTGTAATATGTCATTGATCTGGAGTCCATGAATGGTCCCGTGAGCCTTTGTATTTTTTATGAGGACTGAGAGAGACAAACAGTAATGGTGAGAGAGGACATCCTTGATGTAGTCCTTACCCCGCATGAAAGAAATAAGATGTAGTGCCATTAAGTAGTATGCTAAAAGTAGCATGATAAATGTAGCCCATAATCCATTTGATAAATGTATGAGGAAAGTCAGTTTGAATAAAAATGAGATGTAAGTAGCTCTAATTCACCTGATTGAAGGCTTTTGTCAGGTCAATCTTGAGGATAGTGGATTTAAGGCGTTTTGTTTTTATGGAGTGGAGGGCTTCCTGGGCAGTATGAATTTCTTCGTGAATTTGCTTATGGTGGAGAAAGGGAAATTGTTCCTTTACTATGTGAGTGGATAGGAAAGGCTTGATTCAATTAGAAATTATTTTAGAGATGATCTTATAAATGCAGTTACAAATTGATATAGGTCTGTAATCATGAAAGTTGGATGGGTGATTTGATTTTGGGATGAGCACAATAAAAGTAGAGTTAAACCCATCATAAATTTTTCCTCTCACCCTACTGTCCTCGATCATAATCAATAGGTCATTTTCCATTAGTTCAAAAAAGTGAATAAAAAATTCACTGGGCTATCCATCAGGCCCAGGAATTTTGTCTTTTTTGAACCATTTCAAAACCCCCTTCAGCTCCCCCATAGATACAAATGCATTGAGGTCATCAATCTACTCCTGTTCCACATATCGATTGAAAGATTGAGTAATATGCATAATATCCAGGAGATTAATGTTAAGAGGAGCTCTATATAAGTTGGTGAAGTGCTTAGTGCCTAGATCATGTAATTGTGATTGTGTACGCGTGCCACAAAACCATGTTGATCAGTCAGTTCCAAATATTATTTGCGGACCTACGACCATTAGCATGTTGTTGGATTTTTATTTTTATTTTTCATCCCCTGCCTGAAGCAAAATAGCTCGACTCTTGAGTCTCCAATTCTCCTCTATTTTTCTCAAGAGATTTGCCTTTGCATTCTCAAGGGAAATAAGATGCTCTTTGGAGGTGCTGGACTGGTAGCCAATAAGATCCGAGTTGTTGAGGTGTGCAATTTCATATTCGATCTGATTGAGTGCTTCCCTTTCCAATCTCTTCTTGTTCTTAACCCAATTAATAGTCAATTTCTTTATGTGCAAGATATTTTCATTGACAATCCGGGCAGGGTCCATTTCTGGCATTAGTTGACAATGTTGCAAGGCCTGGGTGACCATTGTGTGATAATCTGGGTCTTGTAGCCATCTGGAATTAAATTTAAAGGCTGGTCGGGCCCTGTAAGGACCACACTCAAATTCCAGGAATATAGGAGAATGATCAATCATTCCCCCCTACCCCACCCATTGATGAGTACGAGCTAAAGTGCTAAGAAGAGGCTGCTTGATCAGAAATCTGTCCAACCTGCGGGCCAATGCCGCATTTCCAGTCCTTCTATTCCTCCAAGTGGGCTGTATCTTTGTGGTCAGAATGCCAATGAGTTTGACAGTCCCATGATTGGAGTTGAAAAACTCAGCCAAAGGATCATGGGTAGCATGAGTACCCGAGGAATCAAAGATGCCCATTGAGAAATTCAAATCACCACCCAGAATAATGTGTGGAAGTGTAAGTAGGGAGCAAGACAGTAAGGAGTTCCAGAAGGCCTCTCTATTTAAGCGGGGTCCATAAACATTTATCAGGGAGAACACCTGCTTGGAGTGACCAAATATAATCTCCATACCAAGTACCCCAGCCCGTCCCCAGCAATTAATCATCTGGGTGGTTTTACATTTGATACCCAATGTGCATCCACCAGATCTTCCGTGAGAATCCAATGTAATGAAGATCCATTTGTGTAGGAAATATTTTAGGATAGTAGCAACCGCATTATCCTCTCCTAGAGTCTCTTGTAGAAATAAAATGTCAATAGGCTTATGAGCAATAAGTTCCCTTAGTGCCAATCTCTTATCGAGGTTGGCCAGTCCCCTGCAATTGTAGCAGAGACAAATCGTGATGTAACTCCTGGATAGGGTCACCTTGCTCTAATGACCCGCATAAGGGATGATTGTGTATCAACCACCACCTCTAAATTTGTGCTTCGGAAACAACTTAGCCCTGGGCCAATGCCAAAAGTGTCCTTTGAATGAGGTTGAGTGAGGGATCTCAGAAAGTAATTGTGTCTCGAAGCGGATGACTCTGAGCGAGAAGATGAGTGGCAAGATGTAGGGTCAACAGATGTGTGTTGAATAATGGGAGTAAATGATGGTGGGGCTTGTGCAATGGTACACCAGATCGAAGGATATCACTGAGTAAAAATAACAGTAATAGATGATATAAAAGGAAGAGTAATGGATTATAAATCAGAAGAGATATTATAATTCAAAGAGTTAGTTACAGGAGATGTACCCAGGATAGTCGAAGAGCGCTGAGAAGTCACCGAAGTAGCCTATGCAAGTGATCTGGGGTGTGTGACTGGCCAAGCTAGAAGCTGTTGGGTCATTACCACCCCTGCACCAGACAGATGATCCAGCGCTATCAGCTGCTCACCCTGCAAATCATGGCCAGTACTGATAATAGGTTCTGCCTGAGTAGCCACAGAGCAGGATATCTTAACAGCCAGCTTTACAAAACCCATCTTTAGGAATTATTTATACAAATTCCCCACCTCGTGGAATTTCTGGCATTGAAATGACACTCCTTCATAATAAAGTACCTATTGCCACATCATTCCATCAAAGAGAATATTGAAATTTTCATGAAGACCATCTCGAGTGTCCAGGAAGATCAAAATGCGAGCAACTGCCCTGCTACCAGTAACCAGATAGGACCTATCGTGGTCCAGATATAGCCCAAAATGACCCCCAATGTTTCGGAGAGCAGTGTCATTCCAAAATTGCACGGGCAGACCAGACAATCTCATCCAGATAGGGCCAGCGCCTGTGTTTTCCTTGTTGGGATCAAAAAGCGCAACCCATCACTTTAGGTAGATAGGGTGCACTTCTAAATGCCAGTAATGCTTGAGTGTTTAACCAATTAAATGAACCTTTGAGATAATATAAATTTTTAAATTTCTCAACGAAACTTATAATAAAATTTATTAAATTGTATATTTAATGAGAATAGTTATAATTAAAAAGAACTGAAGTAGACTAGTTATACTGAAGGAGAGTTCAAATGTATTTTATCCAATGTTTAATGGGAGCTCCTTCCTAGGAAACTTGGATGATCGTTAGACATTGATTTTATAGACATGTGATGGGTAGTCAATATTAGAAATTTTAAGTTTTCAGAGGAGTGTATTTATGGTTATATGGTAAATTCAATAACCTATAATGAATGTTCATTTAGTAACCTATAATTAATATCAACTTCAAACCAGGTTAATTCAAAAAATTTCAGGTGATATAAAGAGATCTGAGCGGTAACAACTTACATTTATTGGGTTAGCATGTGTTTTAAAATATAATAATATTTTAAGTTTGATATGATATTTCCAATTCGTTATATTATGTTTTCAACTCGTCTGAAAATTGGGCACATATCCTTAAACTCTGAAATATTTGGATCATTTAATTCTGTATATATATATATATATATATATATATATATATTTGTATCCTATGTGCACATAGGAGATTTATGGCCATTATGTCCACAAAAACTACCATGGTAGATCTACTAGAATAGATTATTTTCCCCAAAATTATGTAGGCAAATCCACCCAAATGGATGAGAGGTGACTTCTTATCTCCAAGATCCAACAAATTCACCCTACTTCCCACTTGCTCATTAGATGCAAGCCTAAGGCCAAGATTTTCTACTATAATTAACTATATGACTTGTTACTAACAAAATGCTTTAGTGCTAAACTAATTGAGCTAACTCTGATTGTAATTTAAATTTAAAATTATGTCTACAAAATCTATAATAAAATTCATTAAAATAATTCATTTAAAAATATTTGAAAATAAATATAACAAATAAAATCTCAAATATTTAAATTAAAATTTTTATTATTATTTAATAATATATATCTAATAATTAAAAAAATAAACTTAAGCTTATATTTTTAAGATAATATGTTATAAAAATATTTTTTTTTACTAAATTATCATTTTTGATATATTTTATTCAACAAATTTAGTGAACACTTCGTAAATCAATGTATCACATTTTTTTATATTAATTTTTTAATTTTTTTTTCTTTACACACTTAAAAGTTAACATTTAAATTCATAAATAATCTTTGAAACGCAAACGAAGTAATCCACCTTTTGAAATACGAAATACAATGTTGACATTATCGCCATGGAATACTAAGTGGTCAAAGGGTTAATACAGTCACTTCCGTTATAATCTGGAATTATCCTTGAAACCATTACATATATATATATATATGTTTGTTCACATACGTGGTCAACTCCACTTTCTTCGGTCTCATTTAATTGCCGGATCTGTCGATCGAAAGAAAAGGGAAGCGAAAGAGGAAAAACGATGGACAAAAAGATTGCAGGTATTGTTTTAATTTCTATCTTCATTTATATTTTGTCGACTTCCTAAACATGTTACCTTTTTACGAGGATCTAAATTTGTAGTGTTTCATGATTTACTTGTTTGCTCTGCCTTGGTTTTTTCATTTGAAAAATTACTTCAAGGCTGGTTTATGTATTAATGAGTAAAATTTTTCATGATTTAATGGAAAAATGTATATTTCTGAATGCTATTTTTAATGTTTATGGATGTTGAATTTTGATTGAAAAAATAGTTATTAAAGTTGAAAAATCATTCAATAACTAAATTATTAATTTTAGATTTGATATTTTATTAAAATTTTGTTATCATATATTTTCATAAAGTCTAAGTAAGAAAATCAGTGAGCATTTCTTTACTTTTACTATAATATGGGAAAATAGCAATTTGAAAATGGAAAATAAAAATCTTTATTATTTTGAAAAAGTTTTTGAATTTTCACAATAAACAATAATTTGACTTAAATCAAAACAAACATCATTTAAATTTTTTCAGGAGTTGTTGTGTTCATTTTTACATTATGTATGAGTTTTTTATCTATACTTTAGTCAGGTATAATTTTTAAAAATATTACTTTAATAATATGTCAAAATTTTTTAATTGAAAAAAGTAAACCTCTCAGTTTTAAAAAGTAAAAATAATATTATTTTATTTTATTTAAAAAATATTTAAAAGTATACTATAAATTTTACATTTGAAATCTTCCACTAAAATTTTTCGAGCTCATTTCTTTCATAACATGTTATTAAAAGAATTTAGTCAATATTTCTTTAATTAATATATTATGTTCTCTTTAACTTTTTCAATCTTAACTGCATTGTAATATTTAAAACTAAATTATAAATTTTAGATTTAAAAGTTAGCAGCTAATTTTTTATTTCATGATATCTTATTCAACGAATCTAGTCAACATTTCTTTAATCAAAGTATTATGATCTTTCTCTTCTAACATTGAAAGTTATTAAGTAAAAAAAATAAAAATTATATTTTTAGAATCTACGCCTCTGTGATCCATATAAAATAGTAAAAACTCTTCCAGTAATAATCACATGCAAAATAACATTGTCGACGTGTTTCGAACCAACAATTGTGGTTCATCATTAGGACAACCACAATTGTTGGTTCCAAACGTGTAGACAATGTTATTTTGCATGTGATTATTACCAGAAGAGTTTTTACTAATAAAATTTTTAATAAAATATCATTTTTATCTTAAAAATATATTTGATAACACAAACATCATTTTCAAACTTTTCATAACCAAAATCAAATGTGGTGGTCTAACTAGCTTGCTTTTTTGTCCTGAAAATCATGGAAATTCTAGCAATATTTTATTAAAATCCTGTAAGGATTTTTGCAAATCCAAATTATAGCTATCACAATTCAAGATTTGGGTGCTCTTGGGGTTTTTTATTGTGTTGAATCCATTTTCAATATCAAAAATACAATTCAAACACTCCTAATACAAGATTTCTTAAAAAAAAAAATTGCGTAGATTTGAAGCACTTTTGACCGTCCTAACAATTTCTGCACCTCCTTAAACAACCGCAAATAAAATACAGTAAACAAACAACATTTTTAACGTTTCATAACCTAAATAAAATATAATAAATTTAATTTAATAATCAATAAAATATATTGAAAAACTAAATAATCAAGAATTAAATATATTCTAACTATAAATTACAGTATCGAAATATAGACATAAAATATATTATTATTTTTACATAAATAAATATATCAACAATTTAACTTTGAAACGTGTATACATTATAACCTTAGAATTCTAATAAATGGAAAAGTTAGTAAACCTTGCAGC
The DNA here is from genome assembly GCA_034641835.2 of Pinus albicaulis. Classification (NCBI taxonomy): domain Eukaryota; kingdom Viridiplantae; phylum Streptophyta; class Pinopsida; order Pinales; family Pinaceae; genus Pinus; species Pinus albicaulis. The sequence continues at coordinate 80,562 of JAXQQM020076661.1, forward strand.
ACAAAAACCATTATATATTGATGTTTGTTTCACGTACATTGTCACCTCCAATTCGTCGGTCTCATTTCATTGCCAGAGCCGTTGATCGAAGGAAACCGAACGATTGCAGATCTTTTTAAAAACACTGTAGTTATGGATAAAAACCTTGCAGGTCTTTTTTTAAATTCTCTACTCGTTTTTATTTTATCGACGATCTAAATATGTTTCCTGTTTTTCATATAGTATTTGATGTTTCCTGTTTTTCATATAGAAAAGAAAACCAGTATAAGATGTTGGAAATAATTCCATCTACTTCATTAAATGAATTTGATGGTGTCATTTCTGGAGTACAATAAGAATCGAGCAACACTGAAGTAATTAAATTTTTAACTGGGTTACTATTTTTCATATCTGCAAGAAATTAGTAACAAACAATTAGTAAATTTGTAGAAATTTTTCGGTAGTAATCACATGCAAAAGAACGAGGTCGACGCTTTTCGAACCAACCAGTGTGGTTCATATATTTGGTATGGTCATCAAATGCAAAATTAGATGCTGAACATCCCGCACAATCAATATGCAAATCACACAACTAGATATTAAAAAAATTATTAAGCAAATTTATTAAGTTTGCTTGTCGCTATATATAGAAGGTGAAATTTATGTTTTTAATAGAAGTCATAAGTTTATGTCTGTGCCAGTGTCTTAGAGGTTTTCAACCTGCACGTAAATTAGAGTTTTTATTGTGTGAAATATCTGCAATTTTGGTTTTAGAGTGCGTAGAAAGCTATGTAGTTTCAATCTATTCTTGTAAACTATATTGTCTCTCACGAAAATATAATAAAAAATATATATCGATGCTAACTAGTTTTCTTCGTCAAGGGCATAAGTTATAACGATGTTCCTTTTTATTAAAACATTCCTCTTGCTCAGCCATAGTAGGTTCTATAAGAAGAGCAGACTAATGTTCTCTTTTCTGAAAGTGATCATCAAAATGTACTCAGTATAACCTACCTTCATTGTTTTTAAAACAGAATTCCAGGTCAAAATGTGTCTTACGGCTGCTATCACAACATACATGTATAACGACCATAGGTAGAGTCACAATGAATCTAGCCATGCATTTTATGAGAGACTAGGTAAGGAGGGAAGCCTCAGGTACATCATGTACAGAGAAGTCCTATTGGAAGAGAAGGAGACAAGTCATATTGCAAGAGAAGGAACGGTACTTCTTCACCTACCCAAATGGGTTTAGGCCAAATAAAGCAACTGTCACTGGATACTGGAAATCCTACAGGTGCTGATAAACAAGAAGCGAGTGGGCATCTCTCTTGTCTAGAAAGATTCATCCTTCTGGCTGGATGGACAGATTGGATTGATAGAGAACCTCTGGTACCTTTCCTTGATTGAATGAGTTAATGCTGGGTTGATGGACTGATGGATAGCTCAAACTGGTACCTTCGCGCTTGAATTGATGATTGACTGGCTATGCTGGAAAAGCACCCAAACGCTCAAACATCATTTGGCTCTTCCATGGATATCGTCTCTTCGATGTTAGTTATATCTTGCATGATGATTAAGTAGTTATATCTTCTCTTTGATGGATTTTCAGTGGGAAGCTTGGATTTTCAGAGAGAAGTTTGGTGAGACACTTCTGCTTTGGGTTGTTTTTAGTTTGTATTGTTTTGATTTTGTAAGTTGACATTCCACGCTGACAAATTTTAAATGTTGGAATTTTGTTACACAATAGGGTTATATTCGTTATATCCTCAGTTTTTTACACAATTTATTTATATTCACTATACACAATTGATTTATATTCACCATATGCTCATTGTATGGACACATGGGTATTAAAAATAAAGATATTTGGAAATTGAAGATATTCATAGTGAAAATTTCGGACTAGACTTATTATTTCTCTAAAACGTAAAATCTGGGATTTGTGGGGTGAGATGGAGAGGCATCCATGAAATTTATTTTTTATATTTCTAGAAGTCAATACTATGGGAAATTTTCATTATGGGTGAGTTCTTTAATCTAGTATTAAGTGTGTAATAATAGTTATGTTTTCAAATGTGTTTTTAAATGTTTGAGGAATGAGTTGTTGGTTGAAAAGTCCAAAATAAATAGCAAATACTAATTGTTTGGATCTGAAACAGACTTTAAATAGTTTTAATGTGGAAATTGTATCTAATGAAATTTTGTTCGTGGATAGCTGTGTGAGTAAGGATAGCTGTGTTTTGACGGAGATATTGAGCAGAACTTATTCAAAATTTAATGTTGAATGTTAAAAAAAAACCATTGTATTAAATGAAAATGAAAATTGCGTGTTAAATTGCTACGATTCAGATTTGCATTCTTGGAGAAAGGTGCTTCAACATCAATACATTTAGAGTTCCTCGAATATGGTAAATCAAATCTTGGAGAAACATCCATACATTTAGAGTTCGTGGAATATGGTAAAATCGTGTAAATAAAGTTTTAGAGGAATTTTCGGTGTCCTATGTCCATGCACATGCCTTCATGGGACATCCACGATTATATGAGTCAATTTGGAATTTCAATACCCTGAATATCTAATTTTCCATATCACTTCATTATCCCGAATAATTTGCATCATAACAAACAAATATTATTTTAATTGCCATGAATTTTAATATGTTTTTAGTTTTTGTGTTGACTTGTCATATCTATCATTTCCATATCTAAGAGACCAATGGGTGTTTTAGAGTTTAAATGTCCAAACCAAATATTATTTTAATTGCCATGATTTTTAATATGTTATCATTTTTGTGTTGATTTGGCATAATTTCTATGGTGATATCATATATATCATTTCCATATCTAAGAGAACAACGGCTTTTTTTGAGTTTAAGTGTCTAGACTCATTTGGTGTTATATACATGTACACTGAACTTTATATACATGTACATTGAACTATGTCTGCTTTAATATCAAATATGTGTGTTTACATCTATTTCAGGTGGATCTATGCATAAAGTTGAGGTGGTTCCATTGCAAAACAGGAATTTAGAGGAAGAACAAGTATAATTCCATTCTACGGCACAAGGGTAAAGACCGTGTCATTTTCAAATATTTTTTCTATTCTCTATCTATATTATTAGATGTAAAAGACGATTATTAGTAAAAAAAATTTGCTTGGGAAATTACAATTAATATAGATAATTGTGCATGTAAGCACTGCTAATACCACTTTTGAGTACATAGTAGTGGATTCCAACTGCATGCATTTACGAAAACAAAATTGTAGTAAGAAGAATTGATGAATTTAGCCTTAGCAAAACAGAATGACATTTTGTAATAGTCAGCACATACCCTAAGAAAAAAAAAAATGATATATTGTAACGTTTTGAATTTTGTAATTGAACGTTCAGCTTAACACATGAAATTTTGTAATAGTCAAAAGAATGCTTGGATTTAGCTTCAACAAAACAAAATGACATTTTGTAATAGTCAAACTTGATTTTCATAATTGTAGTTTCAACAAAACAAAATGACATTTAAATAAAATGGCATTCTGTAATAATAGAATCCTTTCTCTTGTTATAGATTTCAGGTGAGAATATGTACCCATATAGGTCTCTTTGATTATGATTTAAGCAAGAATCACACATATGCTAATCTATAATTGTATAAATGTATTTTTTCTATCTATCTTTTCGGTATATAATTGAAATTATCATCAAACTCTCTTTCTTTTATATCAAATTGTGTGATTTCCTTACAAGACTTTACTCCTATTTGTGGCCTGGACGGTGTCTTATTTTGGCATAATTATGCACTTGCAATATTACACTTATGTTCATTTGTTCGACACCTATATTTAAATAATATGCAAACATGTCTCTTTCAATAGAAACTAAATATTTCATTATTATATTTCTATATTTTGAATTTATATGACTGTATTTATATGTTTCAATCATGAGCATCATGGTTTCTTATGTTTCAATCACAAGCTTAGTGGTTTCTTTCCAAGAATGTTTCTTGACCAATAATTCCTAAGATTTTTTTTATATATAATTGTATAGATACTTGAATGCATGATTACTGTGTCTCACGTGACTAATACCCTTATGGTTAGTCTTTTTTTTTTATATTGACATGTTGGTAGTCCTATGAATCATATTTCCAATTAGCATTTAAAGTTTGTACAAATTTGGGGATTCAACAGTGAGAATGGGTAGAACATTTGAGTCCATAGTATTTAAATACAACATGAATTTACCAATTTTTTTGTAGTGAGAATACTGCTTGGATTTAGCGTTAGTGAAACAAAATGAAATTTTGTAATAATCAAAAGACTCTTTGGAATTTTATAATTGTATATATAGAAAAACAAAATGATACCATGGAAAAATAACTAAACTCAGTTGGCGCATAGCCATATCTATTAGGCCTTATTAGTTCACAAAGTCTCATTTTCAAATTTTCTCATTGATCAAGTTGTTCTAGTTTTTCACCATCTTTTACAAGAGAATTTGTGGAAGATGTAGAAGAAATGGTTGAATCAAACTACTCAAAAAAGTGGATAACCATTTTAAACAAGTATTTGTATAAATGTCATCAAATATCCAATATACCTTCACATTTTCATGGTTACCAACAAAAATATGCAATTCACTCTCTAAAAATATTTCCAATTATGAGCTAGACTTATGGTGCATGCTTGATTTCCAAATACTCTGAAAGAAGAAACATTGGGCTTAAAATTTTTCCAATCTTCCTTTGGATTCATATTCAACACTTCGCTACGAGGCATGTGATTCTCAATGTAATTTTCATGATTCATTGTTTTAGGCTATAAAGAATGGGTTGTGTTCTTTCATTTGGGCACTCTTTCAGTGACTATTTCTTTTTTAACAATGTCCTTATGTTGAAGGCTGTACACATTGATGTTGAGTACCAAATTTTCTACAAAATATTTGACTATTTCATTTTAACAATGTCCTTATGTTGAAGGGGGTACACATTGATTTTGAGTACCATATTTTCTACAAAATATTTGAATTCATGACTGTCATACTCCCCCCATTTCTCTCAAAATTTTCTTCCTAGTAAGGGATAATTGATGCTTAGTAAAATCCTTAAAGGTATTAAAAGGAACAAGACCTCACTTTTGTACTTAAGAAATTACAACCAAGAGAGACATAAGTCATCACTAAATGTGAGTGCATACTTATCCCTTGAAAATGAGTGAGTAAGAAATGGGAGCGATCACTATGTACCATATTACAAAATTTGATAGCACACATGACCTTAACTTTTGGAAAAGGATATTCATGTAAGAAACTTTAGGAATACCAAGCACCAAATTTGGTGGTATTGACTATTGCAGATACCTATAATTCATGTCTAAATATTTTATGCAAAAATATACTCAAGAAATCAACATGTGCAATAAAATAGGAACCTAAAGAGGGCTCAAAACCAATGAATGTGTATAACCAAGAAATATGATCAACTCTTCCAAAAAAACAACAATTTTTGAATTTTTATTTCTTTAATGACAACATCATGAAGAGAAAAGTAAAAACTCTATTGTCTTCACATCACCAAAGTGACAAATCTAATAAATAGATAGCATATTGGTAGAAATTTTAAGAGTAATGTAATATCCCAAAGCTTAAAAAATTTGACCAACCTAGCACACTATAGTTTTCTAATTAATATAAGCCTTAAAAAAAAATGAGAACACATAAGGGATATGGAACATAAGCAACTTTATTTAATTAATTACTACAAATAATACATGCTAGAATAACTAATGCAAGAAACCCTCGCCAATGGCATGCAAGGATAATAATCGAATAAAAAATAACATGATTGAAACATAATCATAGACCATCGATGGATCCAATAGAAAAATTACTCCCACAGGGTTTTCATCCCTAGGATCAAACTAGAACTGACCTTGCCAATTTATCAACAAAGGAAAAATAGATAAATAGCTTCGGATGATATCAATGTGTAGCTCCTATCCCATTTTATAGGCTTGATATACTCTCTACAAACCTTATTATATTATTTTCCCCCAAAAAATGAAGGAGAATAACATGGGTGAATACCATGGTATGTACTAATGGGTAGATTCTATCCATTTTGACCATGTCCAAAAAATGGAATATTACAAATCATACCACCCAAAGATTGCTTTCCCTCAAGGAATACACTACTATCCACAACATAAGGATGTGTACATTGTTATTGGGATCCCATACAACTCACTATGTTATTCCATGCCTCCATGCTAAATGAACCTGAATGGATCCTTCAATACCTGTATCCCAAACATTCCTCTTATCAATCCTTCCCTTGATAAATTCACCTGGATCGCAAAAAATCTTTTGGTCAATCCCTCACCCAATGGATTCTCCTATATTCAAACACCACCTAAGTCTTGGGACCTCTGGGTTATCATAACCTCTCAAAAATCCACCATCTCCCATGCTTAAGGGCCCAAGATGAAATATTCCCTTGGCTAATATTATCCTATAAATAGAGTTCCAACTCATAATATCTCACCAATCCATCTCAAGGGAAGGATCTAATGCATTAATTACTACTCATGGAATAATTCTACTATCCAGATGTTGCTTGATGTTCAACTTATGTTGCTCCACTCGATCACCTGACATGATCCATTTATAGAACTCTGCTATGCTATCCTCAACGTATGAAGGTGGGTTGGTAGTGTTGCAAGTCCTACATATGTATTCATGTAAATTTTTTTCCTAGGACTCCCAACTGTACTCTTCTTGCTACTTGTGAGGGGCTTTAGTCGTTCCTCAACACCAGACATCTTGGACGTTGACTCCACACATACTCCTATGAGCTCCTCAATTTTCCTATTCTCCTATAAGAAAGTATCTCAGACTTCCCAAACTCTGTACTTCATCATCATAAGATATGTCTTTAAATGCATGATATTTTCTTGAAGGTCCTTTATTCGAAGTTTTGGTGCCTTATTCAATGTCTTTGTACTTGTCTACACTGGATGGCCAATGACCATAACTTAAAATTGAGCCTTTGACTGGATCTCTAGGAATGGTTCTGTTTTCCCATTATGGATGTCATGTTGCTCATCATGCTCATGATGTTGGTTTATTACTACCGACTCCTCATTTTATTCCCCTTGAATCTTCTTCCTAGCCTTCTCCACATGTGGGAATAAGTTGTCTACCCTCTCTGGTGGTCAAACATGGATGCACTCATGGACTGTTATCTACACCTAATTTCCCTTACTCTTTATGGATTTTCTCCTAGACACCTATTGAACCTCATGATTACCCTCTCTTTGACAGTTCTTCTCACCTCTTTCCATCACTTTTCCATAAGATCACAAACCCTAATCAATGAAGAATGCTAGGTTTTGTCCTAAGGATGCATTTAAATGTTTGTCATATTATATTTTCATGCTTTTACTATTTGGACAAGTTTTTCAATTTAGCTTTAGAATGCAGCCTGTTCTATAGCTAATTATGTGTTCCATAGCCACTCTTATGGTTTAGCAGGTTCCAGGTGTTAGTTGAGGAATTGGGCCACATGGGTGTTTCTAGAATCATGCCTACATGGATTCTATCATACTCACTCAGTCCAGATCAACATAAAAAGGAGCCTAAAATCATGGCAAAAAATACAAGTCAAAATACATTACCTAGAGTAGTACGACTCACGATTTTCTCTTCGTAGCAAATCATGAGTCCAAAAGTCCTATTTCAATTGCAGTTTGAGGTAGATAAATGTAGCTACTTTAACTCGTAATCAGTTATGTATTTTCTCTTTAAATATTGGTTCCACAGAACTGAGAGACAAATCAATATAGTTTATATTTCTAAGTGTATATTATGTTTCCATACTTTCTTTTCATCATAATGAGAAGTTCAATTTGCCAATGGTTTCTTGATTGCACCTTTAATAAGCTAGGAGTTCAACTACATCAGCTCCAGAGGGCCCCTGCATCTGAAAGAGGTTTTTATTTGTCTTTTTAGTTAAATTTACTTTACTCTGTTTTATCAGTTTTTGTTTCTAATTAGGCTTATGCTTCATTTCCACTTTTCAAATAGTTTAATGATAAATCACAATTGTGCAGACTTACTCTTCCAAGAAATTTCATGGAAATAGAAACTCTCTTTTCAAAACTGAACTAGGGATTGAAGTGTTAAGAAACCACAGTTGTTTATTTTTACTATTCTTGTCTTTTATTTCCATTAGAAAAGAGTTATCAATTTTTGTGTCAACAGATGTTTATAAAATCCATTTTCAATATGCTAATCCTACATTAAATGGTTAAATATCTCACACATAAAGTGGTTGGATTTATCTTTCTCATTGTGATTTTCTTTCCAAATAATAATGCATAATTGGTTTCTCCTAAGGCATCTCAGGAGGTTAAACACTTTACATTTGAATGTTGCAGAAAATTCAATTATACATTAGTTGATTTTAGTTAAATATTATATGCTTTTACTTTCAATACCCTCACTTAATTGCAAACAATAATCTTCCTAAAAACCACTCTAAAAGGCATTCATCTGATCATGTTTCAAGATGGGATGGTTGAATTATTAATGAAATGTAATTTCTAAGTTATCAATTTTCATATTTTTCTTAGTTCTCTAGTTCAACAGGTGTAATTAGTTACCTAACATTACTTCAAGAAGATCACTCTTTACAAATTGAATATTGGGAGTAACTAAACATACGTTAGAAGTTTTAATTACATTTCTTGCTTACTGTTCTAGACATTAAGATATTAAAAGTACAAACAATTACTAGAAATCATCTCTATAAGGTCATACCTAATCATTGAATGCTGAAGAAACCAAAGTTACACTAGTTGTTTATTTGCTACATTATTTTGAGATAGTCATTGTAATTCTCAATATTAGTTTCATAAACAGATCCATGGATTATGACTAATAAAAAAGTTAGATAGATGCTTTGATTTCCAAAATAGGTCTTAAATATCCCTCATTTTTTGGTTTTTTTTTATGAAAATTAGATTAGTTTTGGACCACTTCATTTTATTCCTTATAAAATTCATTTAGATTCACTTAAATATTCACATAGTTTTATATTAACTATTCTTAGATCGCAAAGAACAAAAACCCCTCTAAGATCAACATAAAACACAAAGCAATGAAGTGAGCAATAGGTTACTTAAGCACATATAGAGCACCAAACTTCCTCAGTTTATAAAACTCGGATTGATAATTAATGAAAATAATATAGGACACTAAATTGACTAAAAATGTTGGCGCCATTCTCGGGGAAGTGTAACTAGGTAGCTTTATTTATTACATCCAAAAAATAATGATATGTGTAAAGAAAGAGAATCTAGGGGTAGATTCATAGCTAGAGGTAGGAGTTTAATCTCTACAACCCCACTCACTCCACCAAGACCAAGAAGTAGTAAACCAGCATCTCAAACTCATATTGCATGTTTTACTAGCTGTAGACTTCCATAAATTCTAAGATCAGATATCCAATTAGGAGGATCTCCTACTTCATCCACTAAGAAAATCTTAGAGGAAGAAGATCCTAGGACTCCAATACAAGGAGTAACCTTTTTCACTTCTATAGGGGAACATATTTTAGCTGAAGAGTTAGAAATCCCTAGTGGAGAGGAAGAAGAAGAACCTCACTAGTGGAGAGGAAGAAGAAGAACCTTTCTTCAGCATACCATTGATAGAGGAACCATAAGAGGAGCAGTTAACGTTGCAGGTTGAGTCTTATATCATCTTTGAAGAATATATCATGGTAGGAAGAGGAGAAGAAGGAGGAAAGGGATGAGGAGAAATCTTTAATGGAGAAAATGTACTATTTGGAGTAGGTAGAGGTAAAGAAGGAGATAGAGGAAGAGGTAGAGGAAATGCAGAAGGAGGTATAGCTAGAGGAAATAGAGGAACTAAGAGTTCTTTTGGATTCCCTATAGTAGATGAAGAGAAAAATGCTACCATGAAAAATATCTCACCTTTTGTCCTCCCAAACTTTCATGGATTCAAAAGTGAAGACCCTGAAACCTTTTTATTTGAATTTGAAGTCTTGTGAAAAACTTATGATTATTTACAAGATGCTCAAAACCTCAAATTGTTTCCTTCAACATTGAAAGGAGCAGCTCTAAAATGGTTCATGAGTCTAATCACTAGGTCTATTAGGACATTGAATGATATGAAGAGGAAATTTCTAGAAAAACATCTGGATTACTGTATACCTATTAATAACAAGGAATAAGTGTTTAAAATGATTCAAAAAGAAGATGAAAATTTGGTGGATTTACTTGAAAGATTCAACTATAACATAAAAAGAGAAAAAATGGAAAATATAGATCAAGACACTCTAAAAGCTCTTTTGTTGAAAAAACTTAGAGATGAATGAATAGACATCCTTAACATGATGGGTAAGGGGGACATATCTCAAATTCCATTACCTGATATTGGGGAACTATGTATTAATCTCTCAAGAGGAAAATCAAAAATTTGGAAAGGACCAAGAGATCCTGCTCTTTCTAGGGTAAATAAATATGCAACTGGAACAGTGAGTAGGGAATAAATTAGAAACATGCTTGATGAATTCAAAATGGAAATTTTAGGGAGTATATGTGAACAGATAGTCACCCTTAAGTTACAAAACAAGTAGAAAGCCGAGATTGATGCTTTAACTATTTTATGTCCAACATGCAGAAAGAAACATGCGTTGATAGAATGTCCTCTTGAAGAAAAAGTCATAGGAACCTGTATGATTTATTCATAAAGTCATGGGACTAAGAATTGTCCTCCAATTCCTGGTCTTAAGGTTGTTTTTCAAGAAGAAACAACATCAAATCCTATAGAATCTTTTTGTTTTGTCTCTAGAAGACCATGGCAGGGGCCACAAACTCAAGGGTTTAACAACCAAATGTATACTCAGCCCCCACAAAATTGGAATTCTTGGCAGCAACCTTGGCCACAATCTCAATCTCAATCTCAACCTTGGGCTCAAGGAATGCAAAATCCATATGGAAGATTCTATCAATATTATCAATATCCTCCATCTTATCCAAATTATCCACCCCAATAAATTTATCAACAAAATCAACAACCCCAAATCCAAAACCAAAATCCACAACTCCCACTACCATTTCCTCAGAGACAAAATCAATTACCTGCCCAACCATTACCAAACCCCAACAATAAAAATCCTTATAATACCTATATGATAGAAGTTTAGCAATTTCCAACCTATATGATTACTCCTCTAGATATTAATGATGTCCAACTAAGATCTAGTAGGATATTAGAAAATAGGAAGCCTTCTGTAGTCATTCAAGAACAAGACAATTCTAAGGAATATTATCTACATCGCAATAAAATTTTTGAAACCGAAATTATGAAAATGAAAAGCAAAAACAACTAATAAATTTAACTCCTATCATAGAGAAACCATCAGTATCTACTTCTACACCTCATTTTCCTAAAAGATCACAGATTGATAGAGGAGTAGAAAGCATATTATGTTGCCTCATTATGATTTCCTAGATGAATTGAAAAATGTTTCCATCAAAATCCCTTTGTTACAAGCCATCAAGGAAATTCCAATTTTAGCTAAAAAAATAAAGGAGTTGAGATGAAGAAACAAGGAAGAAAAAAAAAAATAAGAATCCATCTTGTAGGAAAAATAGATGACATAATGATGGGAAAAATTACCATTCAAAAATATTTAGGTTCTGGAAGTACAATTGTAAAAGCACATATCAATGGAGTTGAAATTCGAAATACATTGATTGATTTAGGAGCATCTATAAACATCATGAGGAAACAGACCATAGAACAACTCAAGCTTCCTAATCTTCTTTATACACCTACATTACTGCAATAAGAAGATAGATCTGTAATCAAACTAGATGGTGTGTTAGAAGATATTTTTGTTTCTTTAGATTCTTGTGAGTACCCCATTGATTTTATGATTTTAACCCCTAAGAACAATCTATGAGGACACCCACTCATACTAGGAAGACCTTGGTTGGCTACAGTTGATGCTTTCATTAGTTGTAGATCTGGTGACATGTATATTTCTGATGGTAATTCAACTTAGAAATTCACTCTATATCCTCCAGCAAGAAAAATCACAGAGATAGATAACAACGAATGGATTGATGATGAATAATATATACAACCTCTCTTTACTATTTCAAATATTAGTGCAGATAGCCAAATCTTAAATACAATAGAAAATTATGAATCATCTCCAAAATATGAACATGATCAATTTCAAGAAAAATCCAAAATTAAATATTTTTCATCTAGGAAGATGTCTCTTTACTCTATGAAAGAATTTGGTAGCTCTATAGTTGAAATATTTCCAAGGAAAACCTTGAACATAAACAATAACTTGGAAAAATTACAACAAGAGAAGCTAATCAAAACATTGCAACAACATTCATTTGCATATGCATGGGAATACATTGACATGAAAGGAATTAGTCCTAAGACTTGTATACATCACATTTACATTGAGGAAAATTTCCAACCTATCAGACAACCTCAAAGAAGCATGAATCGAAATCTTAGGGAAATTGTGAAAGAGGAATTGCAAAAATTGTTAAATGTAAACTTCATCTATCCAATTTCAAACAATCAGTGGGTTTCTCCTCTAGTGATTTTTCCCAAAAATAATGGTAAATGGAAGGTGTGCATAGATTATTAGGAATTGAATAAAACTACCCTAAAAGATCATTTTTCTTTTCCCTTTATATATAAAGTGTTAGATACATTAGCAGGTAAGAAGTATTTCTCATTCCTATATGGTTTCAGTGGTTACAATCAAATTTATGTTGCACCTCAAGATCAAGATAAAACCACATTCGCCTATCCATGGGGGACCTATGCCTACTGAGTACTTCCTTTTGGATTGTGCAATGCACCTGTAACATTCCAAAGGGCAGTACTAGGAATTTTTTCTAATCTAATACAGGATTGTGTAGAAGTGTGTATGGATGACTTTACAGTTTATGGTAATACATTTCAAGAAGCTTTAGAGAAATTGGAAAAGGTTCTTAAAATATGTAAGGAAGCCAACCTCTCACTAAGTCATGAAAATGTTTCATGATGTTTACTGAAGGGATTGTTTTAGGACATCACATTTTAAGACATGGAATTAAAGTTGATAAATCTAATGTTGAAGTCATCTCCAAGTTATCAATTCCATGTTTCCAAAAGGATGTTAGAATTTTTCTAGGATTTATAGGGTAGTACAGAATATTTATATAAAATTTCACCAAAATAGCATCCCAACTCTTCAAACTACTTACCAAAGATTGTGAATCTAGTTGGAAATTTGGCTGCCAGTTAGCATTTGAAACTTTAAAAGAAAAAAATTCTAAAGCACCCATATTAAGAGGGCCTAATTGGAAACTACCTTTTCACATTTCAACAGATGCTTCAGACACAGCTCTAGGAGCTATGTTAGGACTAAAATACTTGATCCCCTATGCCATCTATTACACAAGTAAGAATTTGACTCCCACAGAGTTGAATTACACTGTAACTTAAAATGAATTCTTAGATTTTGTTCATGCTTATCAATAAATTCAAACGAAACTTTTGTCTATACATATCACTCTGCAATTAGGTATTTAATGAATAAATCTATTAATAATGGCAGAGTTACAAGATGGTTATTGTTCCTGCAAGAATTCAACATTACTGTTGTAGACAGGTCTGGAAAACAGAACACATTTTCTAATGTCCTATCTAGAATTTAAAATACCAAAGATGGCACTCCAGTTGAAGATAATTTTCCTGATGATTATCTTTTTGAAGTAACTACTCAGACCCCTTGGTTTGAAGATATTTCCAATTACTAAGTTACAGGAAAATTACATTCACATTTGCATTCTGGAGAGAAAATAAAAATCATTCAATTAATTACAAGATGATCATGGATTACTAATGACTTGTATAAGACAAGTCCAAATCTCATTATCAAAAGATGTTTTCGAGAAGATGAAATTACTGAAATTCTTAAAGCATGTCATGATGAACCTTGTGGTGGACATTTTGTTGACAAGAGTAAAACCTCTAAAATCCTTCATTTAGGATATTATTGTCCATCCATCTTCAAAGACGCCAAATAATATGTCAAAAGGTCTAACAGTTCCCAAAGGGTAGAGAAACCTTCTCTTTCAAATGAAATGCCATTGCAACCTTAGGTACTCATTGAACATTTTCAAAAATGGGCCTTGGATTTTTTCAGGCCTATTAATCATCCATCTAAACAAAAGAAGTATATTTTGGTATGTACTGATTATGTCACTAAATGGGTAGAGGCTAAAGAATTACCTTTTGCTAATGAAGGATCTGTAGTTAATTTTATTTTTGAGGATATCTTCACATGTTTTTGTGTTCCAAGAGAAATTGTAATAGATCATGACACTTAATTCACATCAAAGATAGTGAAAAGGCTCATGGAAGATTACAAGATCAAGCACATAAAATCTACTCCTTAATATCCACAAGAAAATGGTCAAGTTGAATCTACCAATAAGGTGATTGAAGGAATTCTCACTAAGATTGTTGATCTACACAGAAGAGATTGGAAAGATAAGCTTCCTTAAGCCTTATGGGCCTACAAAACTACATTGAGGAATAGAATAGGACATACTCCGTATGAACTTGTTTATGGTAAGCATGTCCTTTTCCCTATAGAGTTTCAGATCAGAGCCTTCAATATGGCAGTACAATTGGGACTTTATTTATCAAAAGCACAAAAGCATAGACTGGAGCAACTCAATGAACTATATGAAATCAGACAAGATGCAGTCCAAAGAACCAATATAGTCTAGCAGCAAAGGACTAAATGGCATGATAAGTATATCAAAGAGAAAAAGTTTCACGCAGAGGACTAGGAACCTTTTTTCGATTCAAAATTCAAGGATTTTCAAGGAAAGTTTCAGACTCATTGGCTTAGGCCATGTGAGATTGAAAAATTCTTTGACAATTGAACAATGAAGATCAGGACAATAGATGAAGAAAAGGTATCTCTTGTTGTGAATGGTCATTGGTTGAAAATATATCATAAACCACTTTCAAAGGAAGAGTTTGTCAAGAAATTTCAAGATAATATTGAAATGGAGTTAGTGAAGAAGAATTATTCTTCTTCACAAACTTAGCTTTTATTTTTCCTACATTTTATTTAAAAAAAAAAACAACATAAAAAATTCAAAAAAAAATAAAGTGTATAAGTATGAAAACCAATCAATGATTGGCATACTTATGCAGAAAATACAGGGTGAAAATTAGAGACCTTTGAAACCGTATATTTTCCATTTTATTTTCTATAATAAGTAGTGACAGAAAACTACATTCATATTTGCAGTCCATAATCTGCAAATTCATTTTTCACACTCCACTCTCATTTTTCAGTTTCATTCCATCACACTCCACTATCATTCCATCTCATTCCACTTTCATTTCATTATTACATTCATTCCATGTTTTTCACTCATTCCATTCATGTAACATACCTTTCTAAAAAATAATACATTCTGTAATTGAGCACGTTCTGCACCTGACTACATTTTGCAGCTGACTACATTCTGCCACTGATTCTATTCTGTAGCTAATTTGATTCTAGAGCCACTTCAGTAGTTTTGACATGATTATTTCAAGGGACTAAAGGATTATGTTTTGAAGACTACCATGCTACAAAATATTACCGAAGGTTCAATATCAAGCAAACAACAAACAAAAAGGTTAAGTTCTCAGGTAAAGTGTAAATTTTGTTTTTTAATATCGAAGTTAAAAAACATGAAACATGTATAATATCAACATTCATATGCTCCTTGAGAACTCATCACTAGAATTGATTACAATCATCATCATGCTATATATCAACCATATCCCTCATATAAAGTTGCATAATGGTCCATCATTAATATCCTTGATTGATGACTAACGATCATGATCTTGATGTGACCTACTTGTCTACGTCTCTGCAAGACCCTATCACTTATTTATTTCCTACAACTCTCCATAACCGTATATCATATCCATAGCTCATTCATCTCCATCGATTCCAGAACTAATTCATCCCCATCAATTCTACACTCAATTCATTTCCATAAAACAGAGGGGTAATTATGAAGGTTGAAAGTACTTTTCATAGAAGAAGGATGGGGTTGAATGTTAGAACATAACTAGTGGGGGTAAAATACATGGAAGGATACCCACAGGTTAAATAATTTCTACAGGAGGCTGGATGGTTAAGTTTCATCAAAAAATTCAATGTTTTTCATAAAGAAATTACGAAATCCTTTGCCCAGTCTTTTGATGGAACCGAAGTAGAAATTCAGGACATTAAATTTGCAGTGACAAGGTAATTCTTGGCTGAGGCTAAAAAACTTCGAAGGCATGGATAAAGGTGGTTCAAGAAAAAATAATTCCATAATGAATCATGTAAGGTGATACTCAAAAATTTAGGTATGGATGTCTCAGCTTTTAGAAAAGGAATACCCAATACATCTCTTAAAATCAAATGGAGAAATATGCTCTTGATTTTAGAAAAAACAATAACTTGTGAATGAAGATTTGGAAGCATGTATGTTTACCATATCTGTTTATTAATGAATTTTCTAGAAAATGGTGAAATCAACCTTCCTTTCTTTCTGCACAATAGTTTAAGAATGATGGCCTCAAATGTACAAAAGATAATACAATTTACAGAGACCACTATGCATCAAATGGTTTGGTGAAAATATTGATTGAGTTTCACTTAAAGAGCATAGGAGACACTTGGGAGAATTTACTTGTTAGGAATCATTTTAAAGAACAACCAGAGCCACCACCGAAGGAAAAAAATGTCAGGAGAAGAAGAAGAAAGAAAACTAATATAATTGTTCAAGATAGACCTGAAACTTCACTACAGAAGAATGATGAAAAGCTAATTTCTGAGGAACTAATAGAAATTAGAAAACAAATTAAGGCTAGAGGAAAGAAAAAGAAAGAGAGTGAGGTTACAAATCAACGGAATGAAAGTCCTCCAAAACTAAGAAGGAGCTCTAGACTCCGAGGTATCATGAAGAAGATAGTATCAAAAGGGACATAGCTTATAAATGTAGAAGAGGAAACCCCAGTACCATCACCTATTGATATTTCTCCTATGCACAGTCCTCAAAACTCTCATTTTATCATCTTGAAGAAGGCCCCAATAGAATATCTCCTGGTATAGATCCATCTCAGCAAAATAAATATGATTATGTAGAATCATTTGAGAGAAGAAGTGCCTCAATGAACCCAGAACCACCTGTCAATCCACAAAAACCTATAATTGATGCTCTTAAGTGGGATATTTATCAATTAGAGATATTGAACATGCACATCAAGCAGGAGAATGAGATTTTGAAGGAACAAAACAAATTGGACAAGGAAATTCATGATAACTACTACTTTGTAGCTAGGATTATGGCATAAGAAAAATAGGAAATTGAAGAAGAAGAACAAGTCATTGAAAATATCAATCATTAACCTGAAGTTCAAACTTCTTATGAAAAGGCCAAAAATGTCATTAACTTCAAATAAGAACAAAAGAAGAATATTGGATGTCCTATCTAAGGTAGCTGAGAAAATGAAGTAGGGGAGAAGAGCTTACATTTTTGTCAAATTGCATGAGGACATGCAATGATTTTTCAATTGGGGTATGTTGAACCTCAATATTAACCTCTCTTTGACAGTTTTTGTTGGGTGTGGAGCCTGATTATGTTGTTTACTTTGTATCACAACATTGGACCCCTGTACCTTAAATGGGGCAGCAATGCCTCCCGTAAATTAATCACTGCCGTGGGGGGTCCAGGGGGGGCAGCAACAACTTTATGGAGCCGCCCCCTGGTGAGGGGTTTCAGGGGCAGCGCCCCCAAAGGTAAAAAAAGATGTAAAATTGCCTTGTAAAAGTATAGTAATTTCTAGTCAATTTGGGCTGTTCATGAGGCAGATGATCTGACGGTAGAAGTTATATTTAGTTTAGAATTTTTTTCCCTAGAAGGAAATCCCTCTCTTTGTATGAGGGTATTGTATTTCGGCTGTGTATTACATGTGTATTCTCTGAGCGGGAAACAGATAGGGAGACTATGAGACAGAACAGAGGACATTATAGTGGATCTATTGTAGGTTTTGTCTCTTCATTTTGCTGGATAATAGAAAGGCAGGTCTGGTTGTTCGGGATGGACGTAGCCCAAACTAGGTGAACCACATATATCTGTGTCTCTCTGGTTTTATGTGTTTTGTGTCCTTGTATTTTTAGCATATTTTATGTGTTGCATTGCTCTGTAACATATAATTTTCTAACAACTGGTATCAGAGCCGAAAGTATATTTGGCTGATAAACTCACAGGAAATAAGGGTTCCTGGTTCGAGTGGGAGCAATGGCGAAAGATGGTAAGTTGAGGGTCAAGAAATTTAATAGCCAAAACATCCTGCTGTGGAAGATGCAGATGGAAGATTATCTGTATCAAAAATATTTGTACCTACCATTCAGCGGAAAAACAAATAAGCCGGCAGCAATGACAGACACGGAATGGAACATTATCAATAGAAAGGTAGCTGGTATAGTATGGTTGTGCCTTGCGGCATCAGTTTCCTACAATATTTCAAAGGAAACAGCAACAGAGGTTTTGATACAGACGTTGTCGAAACTATATGAAAAACCCTCAGCCTCAAACAATGCATTTCTTATGAAACGAATATTTAATATAATATTTCGGAAGGTGGATCTGTTGCAGACCATTTAAATGATTTTAATACAGTTACCAGTCATTTGAGTTCTGTAGGGGTAAACTTTGATGATGAAGTTAGATCTCTGTTATTCTTGTGCTCATTACGAGAGAGTTGGAATGGTTTAGTAATGGCCACTAGTAACTTTGTCTCTGGATCTTGTACTTTAATGTTTGATGATGTTGTCGGTGCTATCCTTAGTGAGGAAATGTGACAGAAAAGCTCCCGTGAGACATCAGGTAATGCTTTGAGTGCAGAGTCAAGGGGAAGGAGAATGGAAAGAGGAAAGAGCACAGGATATCGAAGTAAATCAAGAAAAGGCAGATACAAGTCCAGATCAGGGATAGTGTGCTGAAAATGCAGAAAGAAAGGACACCTAAAGAAATATTGTAGATCTCAAAAGGGAAAAGAAGGAGACGTGCAACAAGAAAAAAACCGTGAAGCAAATGTGACAGGTGATGTGTTACAAGATGCTTTCATTCTTTCTTTCAAAAATGTTACTGATTCTTGGGTAGTAGATTCACGGGCCTCATTCCATGCCACACCTAATAAGTAATATTTTCATGACTATGTTCAAGGAGATTTTGGACAAGTTTGTTTGGGTGACGATAAACCCTGTAAAATTTTTGGTATGGGTAGGTTCTTGTAAAATATCAGAATGGAAACCAATGGCTATTAAAAGAGGTAATGCATGTTCCATATCTAAAGAAAAATCTGATTTCAACAGGGCAGTTAGGAGGTGAAGGTTGTGTGACAACTTTCACAGATAAATCTTGGAAGGTCACCAAAGGAGCCCTGGTAATAGCAAAAGGTGAAAAGGTTGGTACATTGTATTTTTGCAATGGTATTTCTAACTTTGTTAATCCTTTAACTTCCAAAGGAGCAGATGCAACATTATGGCATCATAGGCTCGGACACACGAGTGAGAAGGGGATGAAGATTCTTCACTCAAGAAATTTTTTGCTAGGTTTGAAGAATGTTGATTTGGATTTCTGTGAAAATTGCATTTATGGAAAAAAAAGAGTCAGATTTCTTAGAGTTGGGAAAGAAAAGAAGAGAAAAAAATTAGAGCTTGTGCATACAGATGTATGGGGACCTACTCAGGTATCATCTCTCAGCGGCTATCGCTATTATGTTACGTTTATTGATGATGCAACTAGAAAAACTTGGATTTATTGTATTCAAAATAGATCTGATGTATTTGATACTTTCAAGAAATGAAAATCTTTGGTTGAGATTGAGACAGGAAAGAAGTTGAAGTGTCTTAGATCAGACAATGGAGGTGAATATTGCAGCAAAGAGTTTGATAGGTACTGTTCAGAGCATGGAATTCATAGAGAGAAGACAGTTCCAAGAACACCACAAGAAAATGGTATGTCAAAAAGGATGAACAGAACAATCATGGAGCGTGCAAGGTGCATGAGATTGCATGCTGGATTGCCTTTACAATTCTGGGCAGATGCTGTAGATACTATTGTTTATCTAATAAACAGAGGGCCTTCAAGTTCCTTGGATGGTGATATTTGAGAGGAAGCATGGATAGGTAAAAAGGTAAAGTACTATTTTTTAAAGCCTTTTGGTTGTGAGGCCTTTGTCCATATTAATAAAGAAAATAGAACAAAGCTTGAGTCAAAATCAAAGAAATGTACCTTTATTGGATATGGTGTTAATGATTTCGGTTATCGCTTATATGATTATGAAAATCACAAAATCATTAGGAGCGGAAATGTAATATTCAATGAAGAGGTCTTGTATAAGAATTAGTTGCAGGAAAAGAAACAGAAAAAAAACGACAAGGAGTACACAGTTCTAGATGAGATAATTGAAAAAGTAAAGGTGCTTGAAAATAATAATAATCAACAACCACAACAGCAGCAACCACCACAACAACAACAAGCACCTCAAACACCTGAAAGTGGTGTTAGGAGATCTACCAGGATAAGTAGACCCCCTAAACGGTACTCTCCTTCATTATATTATTTATTGCTGACTGATTCTGGTGAACCCAAATGTTATGAAGATTGAAAGTAGGAAGAAGTGGGAGCTAGCCATGGAAGAAGAGATGGACTCCTTAATGCATAACCAGACTTGGGACTTACTCAAGTTGTCTGTAGGTAAAACTACATTGCAAAATAAATGCGTTTACAAGCTGAAGGAAGAAGATGGAGGAAGACAGAGGTACAAAGCTAGACTTGTGGTGAAGGGGTTTACACAGAAGAAAGGCATTGATTTTGATGAAATATTTTCTCCTGTTTTTAAGATGACTTCAATCAGAACTATCTCAAGTCTTGTAGCAATGAAATATTTACATCTTGAACAGTTAGATGTAAAGACAACATTTCTCCATGGAGATTTGGAGGAAGAGATATACATGCAGCAACCAGAAGGATATGAGGTCAAAGGGAAAGAAAAATTGTTGTGCAGGTTAAAGAAGAGCTTATATGGCTTAAAACAGGCTCCAAGGCAGTGGTATCTAAAATTTGACAAGTTTATGTCTGAACAAGGTTATACTAGATGTCACTCTGATCATTTTGTTTATCTAAAAAAGAAAAATAATGGCATCTATATTATATTGTTATTGTATGTAGATGACATGCTTGTTGCAAGGTCTAACATGCAAGAAATAAAGGTGCTCAAACAAAAATTGGCAAATTCATTTGCAATGAAGGATTTGGGTGCTGCAAAACAAATCCTTGGTATGAGAATAATGAGAGATATGAAAAATAAAAAATTAACGCTGTCTCAGAATGAGTACATACAAACGGTGTTGAAAATATTTAATATGTACAATGCAAAACCAATTAGTACACCTTTTGCTAGCCATTTCAAACTTGGTAAGGAGATGTGCCCAAAGACCCAAGAAGACATGGACTATATGTCTAAAGTTCCATATGCATCAGCAGTTGGAAGCTTAATGTATGCAATGGTCTATACAAGGCCTGATATTGCACATGTAGTAGGAGTTGTAAGAAAGTACATGAATAATATAGGAAAATAACATTGGATGGTAGTAAAATGGATTCTCTAATATTTGAGAGGTACCACAAATCAAGAATTATGCTTTGGTGGTTCAAACAATGCTCTACATGGATATGTTGATGTAGATATGGCAGGTGACAGAGATAATAGGAGGAGCACTACAGGATATGTATTTACTGTAGGTGGAACAACTGTCAGTTGGGTTTCTAAAATCCAAAGTGTTGTTGCACTTTCAACAATAGAAGCAGAGTATGTTGCTGCTATATAGGCTAGTAAAGAAATGATTTCATTACAAAGGTTTATGGATGAATTGGGTAAGAAGCATGATATGGGAATGTTATACAGCGATATCCAAAGTTCCATTCATCTTGCAAAGAACTCAACATTTCATTCCAGGACTACACACATAAATCTCAAGTGCCATTTCATACGGTTAGTATTGCAAGATGAAGAGCTGAAGCTGGAAAAGATACACACTAGCTAGAATCCTGCAGATATGCTAACAAAAGTTGTAACCAAGGAGAAACTGAGAATGTGCTCAATTTCTATTGGTATTCAATGATGACTATGAAGAAGAGAAATAGCCAAGTCCAAATAGGAGTCATTTTGCAGCAAATGAAGCAGCGGTGGAGTTGCTACAATCAGTCTCCAAGAGGGATATTGTTGGGTGTGGAGCTTGATTATCTTGTTTACTTTGTATCACAACATTGGACCCTTGCACCTTAAATGGGGCGGCAACACCGCCCGTAAATTAATCGTTTCCGTGGGGGGTCCAGGGGGGGAGACAGTGACTTGATGGAGCCCCCCCCTAGCGGGGGGTTTCGGGGGCAGCGCTCCTGAAGCTAAAAAAAAAAGTAAAATTGCCCTGTAAAAGTATACTAATTTCTAGTCAATGTGGGTTGTTCATTAGGAGGATGATCTGATGGTAGAAGTTATGTTTAGTTTAGGTTTTTTTTCCCTAGAAGGCAATCCATGTCTTTGTATGAGGGTATTGTATTGCGGTTGTGTATTACATGTGTAGTCTCTGAGCGAGAAACAGATACGGAGACCATGAGAGAGAACATAGGATATTACAGTGGATTTGCTATAGGTTTTGTCTCTTCATTTTGTTGAATAATAGAAAGGAAGGACTGGTTGTTCAGTGTGGCAATAGCCCAAACTGGGTGAACCACGTATATCTATGTCTCTATGGTTTTATGTGTTTTGTGTGTTTGTATTTTCCGCATATTTTATGTGTTGAATTTCTCTGTAATATATAATGTTCTAACATTTTTTCTCACCTCTTTCCATCACTTTTCCATAATATCACAAATGCTAATCAATCAATAATGCTGGGTTTTGTCTCAAGGATGCATATAAATCACTGTCATATTATATTTTCGTGATTTTTATATTTGGAAATTTTTTTTCAATTTAACTACAGAATGCAACCTGTTCTGTAGCTAATTGTGCATTCCATAGCCACTCTTATGGTTTAACAGGTTCCATGTGTTAGTTGAGGAATTGGGACACATGGGTGTTTCTAGAATCATGCCTAAATGGATTCTATCCTACTCACTCAGTCTATATCGACATAAAAAGGAGCCTAAACTCATTATCAAAGATACAAGTCAAAATACATTACCTACAATAGTAGGACTCCTAATTTTCTCTTCATATAAAATCATGATTCCAATAGTACTATTTCAATTGCAATTCCAGTTAGACACATGTAGCTAGTTTAACTCGTAATTAGTTATGTATTTCCTCTTTAAATATTGGTTCCACAGAACCGAGAAACAATTCAGTAAAGTTCAGATTTCAAGTGTATACTCTCTTTCCAGACTTTATTTTCATCATAGTAAAAATTTAAATTTGCCAATGATTGCTTGATTACACCTTTAACAAGATAGGAGTTCAACCACATCAATTGCGGAGGGCCCCTGCTTCTGAAGGAGGTTTTTATTTGTGTATTTAGTTAAATTTCCTGTACTCTGTTTCAATGATTTCTGTTTCTAATTAGGCTTATGCTTCATTTCTAGTTTTCAAATATCTTAATGATAAATCACAATTTTTCAAACTTACTCTTCCAAGGCATTTCATGGAAATAGAAACACTCTTTTCAAAACTAAATTAACGATTGAAGTGTTAAGAAACCACAGTTGTTTATTTTTACTGTTATTTTCTTTTATTTCCATTAGAACAGAGTTGTCTATTGTTGTGTCAACATATGTTTATAAAATCCATTTCAAATATCCTAATCCTACATTAAATGGTTAAATATATCACACATATAGTTGTTGGATTTATCTTGCTCATTGTCATTTTCTTTACAAAGACTAAGACATAATTGATTTCTCCTAAGGCATCTCAAGAGGTTAAACACTTTACATTTGAATGTTGTGGAAAATTCAATTATACATTACTTTATTTTAGTTAAATATTACATGCTTTTACTTTCAAGACCCTCACTTAACTGTAAACAATAATCTTCCTAAAAATCACTCTAAAAGGAATTGATCTGATCATGTTTCAAGATGAGATGGTTGAATTATTAATGAAATTCAATTTTTGAGTTATCCATTTGCATATTTTTCTTAGTTCTCTAGTTCAACAGGTGTAATTAGTTACCTAACATTACTTCAAGAAGATCAGTCATTACAAATTGAATATTTCAAGTAACTAAAGATACCTTAGAAGTTTTCATTACATTTCTTTCTTACTGTTCTAGACATTAAGAGATTAAAAGTACAAATAGTTACTTGACATCATCTTAATAAGGTCATACCTAATCATTGAATGTCGAAGTAACCAAAGGTACACTAGTTGTTCATATTGTACTTTCATTTAATAGAGGCATTGCAATTCTCAATATTAGTTTTAGAAATAGATCAATGGATTAGGACTAATAAACAGATTATATAGATTCTTTGATTTCCAAAATTGATCTTAACTAGCCCTCAATTTTTGGTTTGTTTTTATGAAAATTAGATTGGTTTTGGAACACTTCCTTTTCTTCCTTCTAAAATTCATTTAGATTCACTTAAATCTTTCTGTATTTTTATATTAACCATTCTTAGATCTCAAAGAAAAAAAACACCGCTCAAAACAACATAAAACATAAAGCAATGAAGTAAGAAATAGGTTACTTAAGCACATATAGTGCACCACATTTCATCAGCTTACAAACCCTGGATTCATAATTAATGCAAACAAGTTAGGACACCAAATTGACTAAACAATACCTATAGAATCACCTAGCACATCATCAGGAGCATTTCCATGCTTCCTTTCCCCATGTACTTTTCCAAGCTGACTGATTATCATTGGCTTGTCATGAAATTTTCTTTGAAAGCACTGGTCTTATTGCACACCATCTATACTTGACTGCCCGGATCCTTGATAGGTTCTATTCTGAAAATAGGTGAACCGATTATGAATGAATCCCCATGATCTACAAAAGTTTCTAATTGTTCTGCCCTTGTTGACTCCTTATGACTTAGACATGAATGGTTAAGGGGCCAAGGTCCCTTGCAGATAAAGCATAGTCATGTCCTCCTTATTTCATTCTTGCTATAGATTTTGTTCTTGCTTCCTCCATCAATCCTTATCAACTGTTTCCTAGTCAACACCCTTTTGAGCAAAAGTTTGTTTTTCCTGACCTACTTCTCGACTAGATCATAGGAAGCTGGTGATCCCCATGGTTCCTTCCTCCAAATGTTCAACAATTTGGATCTTAGTATCCTGAAAATCTCAACATCTCTTTCTAAGAATAGAGACACAATATTTTTCATGTTTTTTTTCACATAGTCTAGATGTAATGTTGTAATTCTGGTGTAAAATCATTGTAGTAACTAAAATATTAAGTCGTCACATTCCAAATTTAGCATAAAGGTACCAAATATGAACTCTACCATGAGTTTTAAAATTATACACCGCTTCTGAAAGGTAGGAAGCATAATAGTATTCAACCCCTTAAGGGATTCTACTATCAGCTGTAGTATATATGTCATGAGATCATTATTATAGGGCATTAGCGGTGAATTTTGAGCCATGACCATGCTAAGACAAGAAGAAAATGTGCATCTAGCCTATTCACAAGGATGTTCCCAAAGTGTGGGTTGGATTAATGGAAGCATAGCTGGCGTGAGAGCCTTACTGAGTTTCTTCCATTCTTGTTTTCCCACATTAGACATACATGTGTCTAATTCCTCCAACTTTGGAAGTTCTATTTGTGAGATTTTTTGTTGCAATTCATCTCTAGGTGTGAAGAGCTTCGCCCCTATTTCCTGTCCTTCCTTCACTTCCCATGGGTGCTTCTACTGTAGAATGACATAGAATCTTTTATAGAAAGCTCTATTTCTTTCGCCATTATTCTGGTGTAAGGTGGTACTGCTACGTAAAGGACCATATATTCTCACTATTTCATCAAAACAATTTTGGTGTTTTCTAACATTTCTTTAATACAATCCATATTCTCCCATACCCAACAAATAAAATATGAAAGGATAAACTAATATTTCATGGGGATATTATATCAAAATTCTAAATAATTTCAAATAAATGCAATTTAAATTTTTCCCCTTTAGCCCCCCCCCCCCCCCCCCCCCCATCTTTTTTTATATAAACAACCCCTGAACCAAACTCAACTCTTATTTTCCTTCATTCTTTTATTTTTTATTTTTTATTATCTCTCTTCTCTTATTTTTCTTTCTAAATCAATACAAATTGCATAAATACAAAGTGCACAAACTAATAGTAGGCATTTCCTTACCTTCTAACCATGTTGGCACATAATTCTCTTCGCGTCAACTTCAAATGACCTTCTCTTTCCATTTCCTGAGTGACTTCAAAGTGAGTACTCAACCTCAACTTTGTGCTTTATCACCTATCTCCTATGATTTCGATGGCCATTTTCTTTGAAGTACATAGTGAATGGCATATTTAATTCACTACGCACTTGGTGACATGGTATGAACTCCAATATCCTATGTAAGACAAATTCTTTACAAACAAACCAGTTGTGCCCATGATTCCTTACTCTCTCTGAACTGGAGTCCTTCCTGCTCTGTGGAAGTACCCTCGTTCTTAGTTAATGAGTATGTCAACTAATGCTATTGGTTCTCCCTGCCTTCAATTCTCACCCAATAACAATTATGTTTTGAAATCTATCGCCTTGACTCTTCCTTGGACCTCACGGCTATATATGGATGTGTCGCAATATGACCTTTTAGCCATGGAGACTATTAGTGTATGCCAGTATTGCTAGTCACCAGTGATCAAATATGATCTGACAAGGTTTTTTTATTGTCTTAAGTCAAATTTTTATGATTTCAGTAGGTCTTCAAATAAAAATTTGGTCACTGAATAGTGTGTCTAGGTGTGTTACTACTCCTTTCAAAAGTCATGTTTTGGTCATTTCCATCACTTATTTCAATGCGTCAGCAATTGAAAATGTCTCCATTACCATCTCAGTCACATCTTCATGGTCATGATTTAGCTCATTGCATGTAGTGTCTCCATTAGGTTTTAGGGTCAAAATCATAAAAAGAATGAGTCATTTCACCTTTGAATTCAGCACTAAACGAGTAGTAATATTGAAATATGTTGAAATATCTATATGGAGAGGAAATTCATATATCCAACCATGATCAACACATGGGGGCAGGAAACCACCATCAACCCAAGGCCTCCTAGGCTTTCATAAATATCCATAATTTTATGCCATGCGAAACTATTTTTAACACCTTTCTCTAATGTAATTTACATAACTGACCATATCAGTACTATGATCAAAGAAAAATAAACTTTTATGTACATCATGGATTCATAATTATCCCTCAACATGGGTCCCATAATTTGTAAAAGTAAATTTACAAGAAATAATCACATGTCATGCAAGTGGTATTCATTCCAAATTTACAG
This sequence comes from Pinus albicaulis, assembly GCA_034641835.2. Classification (NCBI taxonomy): domain Eukaryota; kingdom Viridiplantae; phylum Streptophyta; class Pinopsida; order Pinales; family Pinaceae; genus Pinus; species Pinus albicaulis. Next base: position 108,194 of record JAXQQM020076661.1, read on the forward strand.
ATAATAAAAATCATGCAATTTAGAAAAATATTATCATATCTAGGATATATTAATGTTATAATTTTTCACATGCAATTATAATTAATATTACAAAATTTTACCTTTCATAGGTCTTATGTTTCCTCTAAGCTACCGCTACTTAACCACATCAACAACATTAATCACAATTATTTTTAATAAAAATATACCTTCTACAAAATACGATTATGCACAAAACTTGTCAAATACATGCATTTCACTTTCTCATACATCGAGTACAAATTTATTGGTCTTATTACTTTTCAAAAACCACTTTTATGCATTAGAAGTAATATAAAAATTAAAAATACATCCTCTAGATGTTAAACTAAAGTTTCCACCAAGTTGTTTTTATAGAAAACAATTAACGGACCAATAATTTAATCATTAATATTCTTATAGTCTCTAACTCATGCAACATGTCGTTGCATTTATTCATATGCATATTATCAATAATCATTAATGAGTATTAGCTAACACCACCATCGAATCATCAATTCAGAGTTGAAAATTTAAATAAACAACGTAATTAAAAAAATCTAATTACTAGTATCACTAAGTTGATGGAAATATCAAATCAACCACTTTGATGACACTATTGTATCATAATCCAAAATATTTATCACCTTGAAGAACTTGCAGTCATAGGTATGTATGGTTAGACTAGAATTTATGTTTGAAATAATTATGGTTTTCTTACATGTGCATAAAAGCTTAATTTAAACTCTATTGATATAAGGAAATTGATTTATCATCAATGTGAAAGTGTCAATAATTATTAGGGTAACAATCCAAAAATTCCAAATTTCCATAGTATATTGTTACCAGCAAACCAGAAACATAAAGTAAACGAGCACAATCACTTGTTTACAACTTGCAATACGCTTTAACAGTTAGTCATGCAATACTAACTAATAAATGTTACCTACCATCTTAAATTAAACCATGATAAGACTTAACCATAAATTAGCCATTACAATCAAGTTTTACCACTCAAATCATTGTTCATTTCAAATATCTAAAGGGGTTATTTCAGTGTCTTTTAAACATTCTACTATTTTCTACATGCGTAAACCCCACATTTCTACATTCATTCATTTCAGAAAAGTTCAATATATGAATTTATCCTTTATAAGCACGTCATGCTAACTTAATAATTTTCCCTTAAATAAGCCATTAAAATTTTTATAAGAATTTTCATGCAAAGGGTTGGTAGTTACTCTTTTCTATCAGTGCTAGTGAGTGCTCAGGATTGTTCATATATGAAAGAAGGGTTTTATTGTCTTTTATCCACATAAATATTCAAATGTCATGGTAATATATTTAAGTAAATATTAGCACTTAATATTATTTAATGTGGTTATTAATCATGCATCATGCATATAATGTCAAATGGAATATAATGTAAATTCAGTTTGAATCATACCTTAATTGACATCCACTAGTGTCATACTTCTACTTATTTTCTTCTTACTAATTCCCAAAGGCACTAGCACTAAAACTTAAACTTTGATACCACTTGTAACATCCCCTGGCAAACTTTTCATGAAAAAAATATTAATAGAATTTTTTTACAAAATTTAGGAGCATGTGAATTTCTCCATTACTTATTCTATATTCCTTCACTGACCATTAGGGTAAATATTCATCATTATATCAAGTAATATTTATTAATTAAATAGGAAGTAGCATAACATAACATAACCATTAAAAACCATTATTTTAATACGTTAACATAAAATTCCTAATATAGTCTTGCATCATGAGCATGATTATTTAAACAATGTTAGTTAATGACATACTTGATAATATCAATGACATGATATGCAAGGAATGAACATCATATGAATAACAAAATATGAAATCACATCATCAAACACTGATATACTCTGGAGACCCTATAGGGTGAAAACAAACAATTGTTTAAATTTTATGAAATGTTCTTGAGGGTGTTCACCCCTCACTCAATGTCTTGTAAGGAATTCCATCCCTTGACTATTTTCATAAAATATTAGAAATAAATATCATTTGAAAACAACATGAATAGCTATAAGATATCATCATAATGGTATCATTTACCCCCAATTGCTTCAACATCCCGTCTTTGGGCCTTGTTCTCCCCATCAGTGGATTATCTTGTAGCTAAACTTCCTTTAATATGCATATACCATTACTTTATTGCTTTCGATAATGTTAAAAATAACCTATACTTTTCTTACGTCGCAGTCTCTTTTCGAAACGACTAGTGTCAACAACCTTTGATATCATGATTAGATTGAAATATTAATCAACCCATGATAGATCATACTAGTGATTCTTCAATATCAAATTATATACATGAAATGTAAACAAAATACCATGATATGCCTCCCTTAACATCACTACACAAGAACTATTTAAAAAAATAAATCTAACTAAGCATGTGTATATCGTCAATTACCACATTAACCATTATCCCCGTCACACAAGAACACATTATTTATAAAGGAAACAACTACAATTTTCCATACTCTTTGAATTTAAACTAACACATTAGTTATGATATTCATGCATGTGATTACATAAACTTGATCAAAATAATATAACTCTTCAAATATTAATATTGGTTCATTAAAATATGTAAAATAAAGCTAACACATGGATGTTCTTCCTATAAATGCAAATGCATATTTTATTCCAAAATAATTTTCCCAAGAGAAGCTTAGAAATATAGAACATTCAAATACATTTTTCCTTTTTGAGGAAACCTAGCAAAATAGGGCATCCAAAAACATATTTTATTTTCCAAGAAACTTATATAATATAGCATACAAATACATGTCTTCTTTTAGAAAATATCAAACCACCACTATATATACATACATACATACATACATACATACATACATACATATATATACATATATATATATATATATATATATATATATATGTATATATATATATATATATATATATATTCTAAATAAATTAGCACATTATTATGATTGTGTGCATGTTAATTCATCTTCTTTCCCAAAAGAATATTTTCCAACGAAGGTTAACAAAACACGTTATCATTTCTTTCATGAAAATACATGATATTATTCCAAAATAAATTAGCATAATAGTTATGATATTTATCCTTCCTACATGAAAAATAGAGATTTCTTTCTAAAGGAAGCTAATTTAATCCTATATGCAAGAAATTTTTATTAAACCAACTCCAAAATAGAAGAAAAGAGAGATCAATGCCTTATAAATAAGCCATTTCGAAGGGGAAACCTCATTTAAATTACATAAATGAAGAATCTTGGATGATACAAGTGACACAACCTCCTTCTATATATAGGAGTCCATCGGGTCACAATAAAATCCTAGCCAACCTAACAATAATAATGAAAGGTAACAATAATAACAATATTGGGGTTACAGCGGTACAACAATAAAAATAGCAGGGCTACACTAACAAAAATAAGGGACTACACTAGTGATATAGGGACCTAACATGCCCCTATCCTTCAAAAAAGAGTTGTCCTCAACACTTGAGTAGCTCTGGGTGCTTCTTTATAAAATTCTCATCCTCCCATGTAGAATCTTTAGTGGGTAAGCTCTTCCACTTGATGAGATACTCTGAAATTGACCGATTTCATAGCTGTCGAGTTCTTATTTCCATGACTACTTCAGGTTCCAAAATTATTTTTCCTTCCCCATCTAGTTCTGGGAATATTGTTTGAATTGGAATTTTTTCACCTATAACCTTCTTTAAGCGTAAAACATTGAAAAATAGATGCACCCACGAAGAAGAAGGAAGCTCCAATTTGTATGCCATAGTACAAATATGTTTCAACACCTTATAAGTACCATTGTTATTTGGAAATAATTAATTATCCTTATTAGCTTTTTTAAGGGAAATTTGTTTGTATGGTTGTAGACGTAAAAATACCCAGTCTCCTACATCAAAACTTCTCTCACTATGATGTTGATATGCCTATTGTTTCATTCATCTTTTTTTCCAAATTTAGGTTATCATTTAAGAGTTGGATAACTTCTTGTTGATTCTCGATGCGATCTTCCACTACTTTAGCCTTATAATTTTCTCTTAAATATGATGTGATGGAAGGTGTATGATATCCTTCATGTGCCATAAATGGGGTCATTTTTGTTGCAGTATGGAAGGAAGTGTTATACCTCCATTCAGAGAGAGGTAACCACTTGACCCATTATGTCTATTTATCAGATATAGAACAATGAAGATATCCTTCCAAAAATTTATTCACTATCTCAGTTTGACCATTGGATTGAGGATTATAACATGAGATATGATCTAGTTGAATACCCAAACAAGAAAATAATGTCATCCAATAATTTCCAGTAAAAATGGGACCTCTATTAGTTAAAATAATCTTTGGGTTTCCATGTATCTTTTGAACTATTTCCATAAATGCAGTAGCAACTGCACTTGCTTTAAATGGATGACATAATGCCCAAAAGTGTGCATAATTGGTAAGTCTATCAACTACCACCATGATGAGACTCTTTCCTTCGGACTTACGTAATCTTATGATAAAATCCATTGAAATATCCTCCCAACATTGACTTTGAATGTATAAATGTTGTAGAATACTCGGGGTCTGAATTGTCTCAAATTTATTTTGCTAGAAAACCAAAGAGTCTGCCACAAAATTTTGAATATTAGATTTAAGGCCATCCCAGAAAAATTATTTTTTCACACTGTGGTAAGTTTTTAAAAATATTGAGTGTCCTCCTAAAGGAGAAGTCTAAAATTCTAGAATAATCTTTTGTTTTAGATGGGAATTATTACAAATATATAAGCGATATGTGTACCATAAGTAATCATTTTCAAACTAAATGTATCAGATGTACTAGGATCTTGCTGCAACTTTTGAATGAGTGTCCACACTTCTTCATTCTCCTTTCATTGATCCCTTGCTTTGGTTGTCCAATCTGGTTGGATAATAGAAATGGCACAAAACATTTCTTCCACATCCTCATCCTTTCTTGAGAGTGCATCTACAACAACATTTAGCTTCCATTTTTTGTAGATGATTTCAAAGTCATAACCCAATACCTTTGTGACCCATTTTTGCTACTCTTCTTAAGATAGGCTTTGTTCCAAAATGTTTTTAAGGCTATTATGACCAATTTTTACCTTGAATTTTCTTCCCATTAGGTAAGGTCGCCATTTCTTTAGTGCATGTAGTATTGCTAACATTTCCTTCTCGTAATAGCTTTCTGTAAATACTTTCCTTTGATTGGATGACTTTCAAAAGAAATGGGTCTTCCTTCTCACATTAAAACAACACCACTTCCATTTGCTGAGGCATCACATTCCAAAATAAATTTTTTTGTGAAGTTCAGCGTAGCTAAGAATGATGCTAGGAACATTGCCTCTTTAAGATGTTCAAAGGACTTAGTTCCTTCAACAGTCAATGAAAATGCATCTTTATTCGATAATGTTTTTAGAGGTGCTTCTATTCTTTCATAATTCTTAAAAACTTGCGATAATACCATGTTACGCCGAGAAATCCTCACAAATGCTTTATGGTTGTGAGGACTTTCCATTCCTTAATGGGTTTAATTTTGTTAGGGTCTACCTTAACACCCTTGTGAGATACAATATGACCCAGATACTCCACCTCTTGTACTCCAAAGAAACATTTGGATGTTTTTCCATATATTTTTTTCTCCTCCAATAGTTTGAGCACCTTGTCAACATGTTGAACATGATCCTTCCAAGACCTATTGTATATTAGTATATCATCAAAAAATAGTAGCAAAAATTTTCTAAGGAAGGGCTTGAAAATGGAATTCATCAACCCTTGAAATGTAGTAGGTGCATTGGTAAGTCCAAAAATCATGGCCAAAAATTCATAATTACCCTCATGAGTTTGAAATGTTGTTTTTAGAATATATTTAGTCTTCATTCGAATTTGATGATATCCTGAAGGAAGATCCAACTTGGTAAATTAAATTTCTCCATGCAATTCATCCAACAATTCATCAATCACAAGAATGGGAAATTTATTGTTAATAGTGAGCTTATTGAGCTCCATATAATCCAGAGACATGCACCATCATCCATCCTTCTTGTGCACCAATACTACTGGAACAAAGAAAGAACTTTGACTAGGTTGAATTATACAAGCCTCTAACATTTCTACAATCATATGTTCAATTTCAGTCTTTTGGACATAAGGATATCTATAAGGCCTGATGTCTGGAGGAAAACTTCTTGGAATCAAATTAATAGCATGATCATTATAATGAATAGGTGGGAGTGATTTGGGGGTTTCAAACACCATGGAATGATTCTCCAAGAATTTTTGGATATTTGGAAAAATAGATGATTTTGATGTTGGAACTTCTAGTGAGCATAATTGCTCAATTATGCCTCATTGTTATTTCTTCAAAAGATTTTTCATGACATTAGAGCTTATTATATTTCTCTGCTTCCCTGCGATACCCCATAATTCAAATTAATTTTCTTTTGAAACATATTTCAATAAAAGTTCTTGAAAATTAAAAGCTACCATCCCTAAAGATTGTAACCATTGTACTCCTAGTACAACATCAACACCTCCCATTTGAATGGAAAGCATTGGACTATTCAATACATATTCCCCCATGGTTGGATTTATATTATGGAATTTCCCATAGAAATTTATAGTTCCTCCATTTGCAACCATCACTTGAAATTTTGGTGTTGGGTATAGGAAACAATTCAATTCCCTCACTACCTTATAATGAGAAAAATTATGGGTACTAGACGAATAAATAAACACTATTACCTTTTTCTTCTTGATATGTCTTTCTATCTTGAGAGTTTTAGGAGTGGTAATTCCTGCCAATTCATTACACAATATGGTCGGACTCATTTCTTGTTCTTATAGGGTTGGTTCTTGGTGTATATCCTCTTCTTTTGAAGTTTCTCATTCCTTTTCTTCCTTCTCTTCACAATCTATGTAAAATAATTTCTTCTCAAAACACTTATGAACTTTAGTGTATTTTCTATCACAACTGTAGCAAAGCCCTTTTGTTATTTTTTATTCCAATTTTTGTGGTGTCAACCTTGTAGGTTGTGGAAGTCTAGGAGTAGCAACACTTCCATATTTATAGATGTTAGTGGTAGGCTTCCTTGTCGACATAAATTTACATTCAATTTTTCTTTCCAACCTGAATGCCTTCTCCAATGAATCAGGTTCCTGAACCTGAACTCCATGTTGGATGTTATCCTTTAAAGTCCCTATGAAGAAATCAATCTTTTGTTTGTCTAGAATATCAGTTACCCTTATATTCAATTTTTGGAAGTCCTCATTGTGCTCCACAACTAAATCCTTTTGTCTGAGATTTATCAATTGGCTATAAAAAGGTGTTTCTCTTTGTATCCTCATAATGCGCTATCATTTCCTCTGAAAAAATTAACCAAGGGACAATTTTGTGATGGGAGAAAAGCCATAGAGGCCATACAAATGTATTTTGTTCTAACTATAAAGTTGCAATGTGTACCTTTTGTATTTTTTTCACATTATTAAGAAAAAAATATTTCTCCATCTATAGTATCCATGTTACATGATCCTTGCCATCAAAATTCCTCATATCGATCTTTGGAATATGGTGGGTCTTCCATCATAAAATATAGTTTATGAAATCATGATTAACATTTATTTTTTTCTCATCATGAGTTTCGTATACTATCTTTTCACCGTTAGGAAACATTTCTTGTATCAACTTTGTCAAACCTTCCATGTCTTCTTTTACATCATTCTTCATGTTTTCCATATTAGCTTTCATGTCATCCATCTTAGCTTCCATGCTAGCTTCCATGCCATCCATGCCATTATTCAAACCATCAATCTTAAATTGCACGTCTTTTATCAAAACTTCCATTTCATTTTTTGTTGCTCTTTGTGAGAGCAGAATTTGTTGCACTTGCTCTTGTAATTTTGATATGTCATGTTGCATTTCTTCATCTTCATGAGTCATAGTAGAGCCTTATGAAGGCTTAATGGGTGTTGAATTATTCTTAGGGGGGCATTTTAGAACCCAATTTTGATATCTATTCTACAATATGCCCTTGGAATCAATTCAAACTAATTTTTCAAACAAGACTTATGCAATGCGAAAAAAAATACACACATTTTTCTTGCTTTTCAGGAGATCAATATTAAAACTGAATTATCTCGGTGATTTCAGATATTCAATATCTAAAATTTGGTTCTGTACTACCTCTCTAAACATTCTTTCGAATGCCATGGGTATGACCGATTTGGATTCTTCAAGACAAAGTTATGCCCAATCTCTCAAAATGACATAATTATGGACTGGTTCAGTAGAGCGAACTTGTCTAGCATGCCAAATGTTATTTTTTCCTCCTTTTTCTCTCAAAATTGATACATAAGAAACTGCATTCCATGTTATTGTGGCCACCTTTTACAAAACTCCAATCTGATGCTCAGAGAGAGAGTTATGACAATTTTTCCATGGTCACCTCTTCGAGATGAAATTTGGGAGTCTGAAAAAACAGTAAATTCCCCAGACCATATCTCCGGAAATATTGTGAACCAAGGTCTGAAAGTTTTACATGAATATCTTCAGGATTTCGGCTTCGTGTGACAAAATTTTTAGCTTCTAAACCTTTTTATAAAAAATGTTATAGCGAAAATGCCATGATGACCTGTTTGGAGCAGTGAAACCCTAGAATCCAAAGCTCTAAAACAAAATGTAATGAAATGAGCTCCAAAAATAGAAGAAAAGAGAGATCAATGACTTAGAAATAAGCCACATCAAGGTGGAAACCTACTTTACAGTACATAAATAAAAAATTCTTGGATGATACAAATGACAAAACCTCCTTCTATATATAGGAGTCCATGAGGTCACAATGTAACTCTAGTCGACGTAACAATAATAATGTAAGGTATCAATAATAAAAATAAGAGGCCTACACTAAAAACAATAAAGGACTACACTAGTAATATGTGGACCTAACAAAAACAGACTTCTTTTTCCAACAAAAAAACTCACATAATAGCTATCATTTCATGTATGTATGTAACACATACTTTTTTCAAGAACCTAACATAATAGATATTGTTTTGTAAACCTAAAAATATACTTATTTCCAATAACTTAAATTCATGGTAGCTATTTTTCTTTCATGCAAAATTATAATTTTTTTTTCAAAAAATTAAATTCATAACAACTATTTCCTTCCTAGAAAATCGAATGCCAATGTTATTGTTTCTGTACATTAAAGTGCATATTTATTTTCTAAGAAAATATAACACAATAACTTTTCTATCATGCAAACACATGTTTCTTTCTTATGAAACTTGGAAAAAAAACTATTATCTCTAAGTATTTAAGCACGTATTCCCTTTTGAAGAAAATATTAAAATAATCACGTATTCCTTTCAAAGAAAATCTCTGTACTGGTCCTTTTTATGCACATCATTCTCATATAATATTTATCATGAGCCACAACATAGTTTCTCTATTTTTATATAAGCAAGGTTCTTGTGATTTCTAACCCATATTTTATTAAAAAAAAAAGCAAATCTTTTAGATGAAAATTAGTTTGACTTAAATTCTATGCAGATCAATTGTGAAATTCATAAGCTCAATTTATCAATGCAATATTTTAAGAATTCAATGCACAGAAAATAGATATTTTCTTAAAAAAATATTCCAATTTTTTTCCTTTCCTTTGATCTTTCTCTCTTGTATACAATGAACCAATTTTTTCATCTACATTCACCTCCCGCCTTCACCAAATGTAATTCTCATCTTATCATTACTTCAAAGAGTTTTCTTGCATGTCACAGGACACATTCAACACGACATCAAATAACATTTTTTAAGAGTTTTATTAGCCATAGAAACTGACGAGTAATGACTTCTTAATTCATGTGTATACTTCATGTACCACATGTTCTTTCTTTCCATGCTGTATAAAGGGAATTTTATTCATTTACTTCAAAACCTGTCTTTTGTTAATTTCCTTCAAAACCTCAGGAAAGTTAGTATGTTCTGAAATCTTGACCTATAATCATTTTAGTTTGCACGGATGTTAAAATTAGTTGTAACTAATTTTTCATGAGAGATTTAATTAAATTAATAACATTTCATGACATGATATGTGCAGGTCGGGATATTAATAATTTAAAATTAAAATTAAAATCTGGCACCTTTTTTAAGCATTTTTCTTCCTTCAAAGAATTATTTTACTCACAAGAGCTTTCATTCAAAGAATTTAGATTTTATAATAAAATTTATTGAAATAAATATTTGAATGAAAAATCAAAACATAAAGAATAAAATATTATAAAAATGGCAAGAGGAATGTCAATGCTTATCTTTATAAAATAAATATTAAAATAAAGATAAATTTTTAAATAATATTATTTTTCAAACACAAAATCTTATTGAGTATTTTGTTCTTTTATAATTTGTTTTTAAATATTTTTTTTCTTAGTAATCTAATATTTAACATGTTAGAGTTGTAGTTATTGTTTATTGCATTCAATATTTTATATATTTAAAATATGTTTTAATATTTAGGTGTGACTAGTTTTACATGTATAAGTAATGAGAAATAATATGGAGTTTATTTGGTACGATGGTGGTTAAAAACGAAATTCAAGGGAGAGATGAGTTGTTTAATTTTTCCTACAATTTTTTGTACTCACAAGTAATAGTTTAATGTTTAAAAGGAACTTCAAAGTTTATATAACTAATCTCTACAAATAGAAAGCTCAGAATTTCTAACGGAAAAAGTACTAAAATAGATGACAATTTTTTATAATCATGTTGCATGTAAGGCTTGGGTATCCCATAAATGGTCATAAATACAACTTTATAATATTCAAAAAATCAGTATTGTTGTGAACATTCTAGTTGGTGACTCAAGAAACAACGACAATTTAATAAGTGGTTATCATACCTTGAATTCTTGATTTTAAGGTATCTCGATTTTGAAAGTTTCCTTGAAGTTCAGATCATATTTCCTACATTCCAAAGGAATCTCTAAATTAAGCAGTAATGTAATATTCTAAAAAACACTCCCCACTTGTTAGAATTCAACAATAAGAACATTCATTAAATATTTAATGATTTTGGTTGATTGAAAATTAGGAACAATTCCTATGAGTATGATTCCACAATGCACAATTTTTGATCATTGTAAAAATTTATTATGCTTAATATTTTGTTGAAATATGATCAAATTTTTCGCCGAAACGAGGTTCCATTTCCTACAATATTAACTTATTCCTGCACTTATGGATCTCTATGTGTAAATCCTAAATATTTATAATCTGTGAGAAATTATTCATTGTACTATTTTTTGAAAACAATAGATCTTTTATTTCCACATTATAATTTGATTAGTTCAAATATTTTAAAATTGTAAAGGAATACACACTATGAAATATGAATGCCTATACACCTTTAGAATACAATATAAAATTATGACTACGTTGAGACCCTCATAGAGGGTCTAATGATCAACCTTCTCATTTCAAGTTTTTTCTAACCTTCTTAATTTTAACAAATATAAAACTTTTCTTTACAAATAATGGGAAAATAGTGGTACAGAAGAAAAATATATTATTTACGACAATACAAATTTGTTTCAAAAACATGCATAATTATTATTCTAAACTTAAGTCTTAGGATAAAAGTATCCATTGTGTTGTAGACAAAAAGCCAAAAATAATGATAAGGAATTTCCTCTTGTGACACTTGTAACACTGGTAGGCATTTCCTCTACCCCTACCATTACCCCTTCCACGCTGGTGTGGCCTTCCACCTCTAGTCTTACCTTCCCTCTTTCTCTTTCCCGAAGTCTTCAAACTGTTGCCCTTTTCATTACTGTTGGTAGTTCTACCTCTACCAAAGTACCGCCCTCTTCCTCTACTGGAACGACGTCATCTCTTTGGATTCTACTTCCTCGTAATCTTCTCTTCTGCTTTCAAAGAACTTTGATATGCCTCATCTATAGTTTTAGGAGAAATAATATTGATCTCGTCTAGGATCTCCATCTGTAGATGATTCACAAATATTTTTGTCTTCTCGCGGGTATCGTCAACATACCCAACCCCCAGGTTCACCTTATATAACTCTTTGGTATACTCATTTATAGTCATCATCCTCTGTCTCAAGTTCTAAACCTGTTTGTAAAGAGAAATTTGGTAATCTTTAGGAAACAAATTTCTTGTCATCTTCGCAATCATCGTGTCCCATTTCTTGATCAATGGTTTTTTCAATCTCCTCCTTTCTATCTGCACATTTTCCTACAACAGTGATGCATGTCCTTTGAACTTGATAATAGCAAACCTAATTCTTCTATCTTCACTAATTTCCTCATATTCGAAGTATTTTTCCAACTCACTTATCCAGTCCAACAATGATTCTGTGGACAAGCTGCCATCATAATTACAAAGCTCTGGTCTTGGTTTGTTGCTAGCCATCAAAATTGATTTCAACAGTTTGATCTCTCGTCCCTCTTCTTCCGACCCATCTGTCGTTGTCGTTGTCATTGTTTCATCCTCACTGTCATATCCATCTTCAGGATCTCTACACTTTCTCACTTCCACTATTGCCAAACATGCTGACAAAGTTTTGATATCTTCTCATAGTCCTTCATCTACTACTCCCCATATATATGTACCTCGACCTCTTTTTCCTACCTCCATATTTACTAAAGAAGACAAAATTGCTCTGATACCAAAATTGGTGGGGATCTCGAGGACGAAGTATTGAATACAAAAATTAAATACCTGTTGATTTTTTAGATACACAGAACTTGGTTATTAATTGAAAATTTGAATGACTTAACTTACCATAATTACTATGCTAACCCCTTTGTACATGACCTCAGGTACGAAAACGTGGCTAATATTCCAAGATTAAAATAATTCTCTTTACTTTTAAGGGTTTTATTATGTCATTTTAACTTTTCATCGCAAGGCTTGAGAGGGAAAATATGGGGCAAGGGTTTTGACCCGGTGGCCACCTGCAACTCTGTCAATGTTTGACTGTGCGTATGTAAACTGGTTTCACCTCCTATGGAGCACCCATCAACAGGAAGAAGTCTTGATTCTCTTGGTAATGCAAAAATCTCTCTTTTTATTTTGTTTGTGATTCCTCTGTTTCTGTCTGTGGAAACTGGTGGTTTGTTTGTGACTTTTAAGACTGGTTTTTATGTATCCAATAGGGGTTTTCTTTTTCCATGGATGGCTCAACAATCTTCGCATAGGTAATCTTAAGTTCTGGTTTCATTGATATGTTTCATTTTTTGTCCTTTCTAACCCTCGAGGACAATGTCAACAGGTAATGACACCCTGAATTCACTCTAATGAATTCATGCTTCTATTGGGCTTCTGCCAAAGGTGCTTCTACCTTGGGTATGCTTCCGACAATGAGTCTCTACACCCCTTCCTTTTTCTTTGTCTTCTCTGCCAATTTGCTACTTCCGCTTCTCAAAATCGTTGTGTTTCTTTCAGTGTTTTCTAGCTTTTGAACCTTGAGAAGTCTTAGGCCACCATCCTGTTCTCAAAAATTGTCGTTTCTAAAAGGGTAGGACCCTTCCACTATGTAATTATTTTCTTTAACTGTAAAGAATGGATAAAACCCATGAGGCTCTCATCATAATTCGGCTATCAGTTAGTTTTATTTCCTTTAGTTCACTTGTAGTGTCTCGTGATAGGCTCAGACCTTCACTGGTGTATTCATTGTGGTATTTCCAAGCTTGTAATCCTTGCGAGAAGGGTATAAACCCTCACTATTACTCAATCAAGTGTATATATATTCAAAAACCTTACAAGGTTCGTTTTTTTTTAAATGTTATTATGACTGATATTATAATGTTTCTCTACTATGTCTTAGTTTTTTTGTATATAGGACTTTCAAGAAGGAAAGATAATGTAGAAATTTTTGTCAATATTTGTTTGAAAGTATATTTGTGATTATGCTTGAAATGTGTGATAGTTGCTTGGCTCAATTCGACTATAACTTCTATTTTTAGTACACTGTCTTTATTGAGTTTAACTCAGTCCCGTCCTATGTGAAGGTTCTATAATTTCGTCTATTTACCAAAATATTCACAACATAATTTATCACATAGATTAGCTCTCATACATAGAAAATCACTTTTATAAAGGAATCTGAACATGCATTTTATTCACGTAAACACAAAAATTGTTAATACAAATTGTTCTATTTATTTTTCTTCCTGAAGATTGCAGACCCTCACAATGGTGGATTTGGTTTGGTTTTATGCCTTTCCAAAATCCCCATATTGTTGGGAAACTATCATTCAGTTTCAAAATATTTTATTAATAATAAACACTTAACTTATCCTAATCTAACTATTCTTTTAATCTGCAAATTACAATGGATGTGTTAGCCCAGCTTAACTTAAAAGAAAGTAAAATAAAACTCAAAACTTTTTCTTCTGTCCAGCGGAAGAAATCAACTCCAGTTTTAGCCTTTTAGTTAAATGCTCCTGCATCACTAAAATTTATATATTTAGGGAAACAATATGATTTCACACTTTTACACCATGTCCTAAAAAGTTTTATAACTACTTCTAGTAATTCTTTTTAGTGAGGAAATTTCTATTTTACCATATTTGTGATATAACTAATTTTCTATAATTGGGTAGCATTACCTTGCACCATCTCATTGCTATACCTAATTTATTTTTTACCATAAATTATATATCACAAATATGAATGATGGCTCATAAATTCATTTTAAACCTTATCACCTCTCCCTTATTGCAATCAACAAAGTACACATAATATTTTTTTAAACACAAGTATTTTATATAACCAATATCTGCACACACAATTATGTAAATAATCCTCACCACAACTATATTGGTCATTTATCTACCCTCTCACACACAACCATATAATATGACTTACATCCAAATATATTATTGGAAAATTAAGGATCTACAATTCTCTTAGAGAAGGAGAGATATATAATCTCTTAAGGAAGGAAATATCTATAATTTCTTAAGTGGCTCCTCTCCTTATTCCTAGGAAATAAAATTCTAACTAAAACTTAAAATCTAGCAACTAACAGGCTACTTTTATACTTTATTATTTGTAATGATCTTACCCTCTTACAATATTTTTTCCTTTTATAGGCTAGAATCGTAATGTGATTTGACTAGGGAGAGATGCCGCCAAGGTAAAAAAATTCATAGCCTCTTTTTCATGTATCTATAATTTGTTAAATTCCACCTAGATCCCATATTTGACGTTGTTGCCCAAATTTTATACCAAAATTTTATCCTTGCAACTTTCCTCAATATTCTGTGATCCCAAACATGATTTACTTATGGTTCATTTCGTTTGCTACATTTATACTTCACTTCTACATTTTAGTTTTGTATGATAATTATCCTTGCTACCTTCTTTATTATTTATTTTCATAAATTACTTTCCACGATCATACACTAATGATTAATAATCTCATTCTTGATATCATCCTCTATTGTGATACCAAATTTGATATGGTATTCAAGCTTCACACTTGCATATTGCATAACTCATTTTAAGAGTCCATGTAATTCATCAATACTGTTGGGAATTATTGGATTCTATATGCCTACAATTATTATGTAGTCTTCTGCAATCTTGTTTTCATGTTCGAAAAATTATCGAAAAGACTTTCCTCTTGCTTCCACCCAATTTTCTAGTTTCTTTGTTTCTATAACTGCTCTGTATTCTTCTTCAATTTTAGGTTTTCCCAACAATTTCTATCGAAACATAAATCATTCTAAAAAATATTTCAGCATTCTTATGAACGTGCCTCCACACTATTGAACCGCCTCCATAACTTGTTACATACAAGCGCTCTATCCATATATACGTTGTCCATACACATAACACGAGGTCATATACAATACAACGCTGTATACATACGACGCTCTATCCATATATACGTTATCAGCCCCCACACCATACTCGGCTTGTCCTCATCACACAATACAATGTCAAATACCGCCTCTCCATAACACGCTTTCAAATAATACCGCCCTCTCATCTTTCATTACTTCCCTCCCACCATATATTACCGCCCTCACCATTCACTATTTCCGCCCCACCATTCGTATACAATACCACTCCCAATATATATCGCCCTCTGTGCATACAATACCACTGTGGTGTAATACGCTGTTTTAATACCATTGTTTCCCATATGTAATACGATACCTCTATTTTATTCCACCCCTCCTCCATATGAAAAATGTATCGTTGCCTCTGTAACCTCTGTAATATGTAATACGCTGTCCACTTTATAATACCACGCCCATACGCCCATACTGCCCATCTCATAATACTGCCCATACGCCCTTCCCATCTTTCAATACCACCCACTTCATATTCATAATACCGTCCCTCCCATTTCATAACGCCCTCCCATAACATTGATATCGCCCTCCCATTTCATAAAACTGCTACTCATACAATTTTTTTTTCTCCAAACAAAACAAAAAACACATATATATTTTTTGGTGCAAAATTCAGTTTTTAGCAAAGAGTTTTTGTCTTTTTAAATTCAGAGTATTTTCCAGCAAAGAGTTTTTATCCCCTTTAATTGAGCAAATTTCAAGAGTTGAAAGTTTTTCTAGCAGAAATTTTTCCTCTTCAAAAGAATTTTTTCCAGCAAACTAATGCATTCTCTCATCTCTATTGTTGGGGTGGTTCTCTCCGGCAAAGAGAACTATCTTGAATGGTCTCGGAAGATTAAACACACTCATTTTTAATGAGTTGTGGAGAGGAATCTGTGAAGGACAAGAAGGAAATCCACCAGCAAAGCCCACTTCAGACAAAGAGCTCGCCATTTGGGAAAACAAGAACTGCAAGGCCTATGCCTTGATTGCAGCTTCCGTAAATGAAGAGGTGAGTTGCCACATTTCATCATTCTCAAATGCCTATGATGCCTTGAGCAAGCTAAAAGAACTCTATGACTCACATTCAGAATTAGAAAATGTTCAATTGATGATTAAGTTGTTCAGTATTGAAATGAAGAATGATGATCCCCTTGCCTTAGCTTCAGAAGTTAGATCGATCATGCATGATATTGAAAGCACTGGTGTAAAAATGGACATACCTCTCATAGCATATGTTAAGGCATTATATCTGACTTACTCACATTATCTTGAGTCTTTGCAAGCAAGTGGGAACCTTGAGCATATCACCTTTGATACACTTGAGAAAAAGTTTGCAGAAAGAGAGAAAGCTTTTGGGAAGATGACAGTCCCTTCATCTTTCGAAGAGGCTGCATACTTGGCACATAGAGAAAAGAGTCATGCTCCAGATTCATCCAGAGGAAGAGGTGGTAGAAGAGGAAGAGGAAGAAGAAACTTCACAGAAAGGGGGGGCAGACAAGCTGACAAATCCAATCTTCATTGCACACGTTGCAATAGAGATGGACATGATGCATCCAAATGCAGAACACCATGGGAGAAAATTGAGAAGCAAAGAAATCAAGACAAAGGTAAAACTAATGACAAAGACAAAGGTAAAGCACCTGAATCCGCTCACTATGTTCTAGCACATTGTAACAATGGAGTAACTGAAGACTTATTTGATGTTTCATTTACTTCATGGAGAGATGATTGGTTGCTAGATTCAGGAGAAACATGTCACATGACATTTAGAAAAGATTTTTTTGAAGAATTCACTGACAAAGTTGATGGAGCAGTATATTTCGCAGATAAATCCAAACTCAAGCCATCGGGGCTTGGCACAGTCAGGCTTAAACTGCCTGGTCTTCCTGATCATATCCTACATGAGGTTCTATACCTCCCTGAGTTGAAGAGAAACTTGCTGTCCCTGGTCGAAATCCGGCAGCAAGGACACTCAATTCACTTGTTTGATGGCAAGGCAGAGGTCAGAAAAGCATCGGATCACTCACTTGTCATGGAGGGAATAGAAGAAGGGAGACTCTTGAAGCTGAAAGGTTCATCTGCTCATGCTCAAAACTTTGCATTCAGTTCACATCATGATGAAGGTACATTCCCATCAAGTATTTTATGGCATGCTAGATTTGGACACTTAAACTATGAAAGCCTTCATTTGTTGAAGAAAAATGGTGTTAATGGACTGCCTACAATTCCTAGAAAACCTAAGGAATGTGATACTTGTATTCTAGGAAAGCATAGCAAACAGCCATTTCATGATTCACACTCCAGAGCACATAGAAAACTTGAACTTGTTCATTCAGATTTATGTGGCCCTATGCCTATTGCTTCTACAAATGGAAACAAATACATGATGACATTTATTGATGACTACACCAGAATGTGTTGGATTTACTTACTGAAGAATAAGTCTAATGCTTTTCAAACTTTCAAGAATTTTCATGCATGGATTGAAAATGATGCACAAACACATATTGGCTCTCTACGTACTGATAATGGAAAAGAATACACTTCAAATGAATTTGAAAATTATCTTCGTCAACATGGAATCAAACATCAAACAACTGTGCCATGTAATCCACAATAGAACGGTGTAGCTGAAAGAATGAACAGAACCATTTTAAATATGGTCCACTCCATGTTATTTTTCAAGAATGTAAAATTGATGTTTTGGGCTGATGCAGTTCTATGTGCTGTTTACATAAAGAATAGGTTTCCTTCAAGTTCAATTAGAAACAAAACTCCTTTTGAAATGTGGCATGGCCACATTCCTTCGGTAAAGCATTTCGGGGTCTTTGGGTCCACCTGTTATGCCTTGATACCCAAGGGTCAAAGGAACAAACTTGGTGCTAGAAGCAGAAAATGTATCTTCTTGGGGTACTCCAATACCTCCAAAGGATATCATCTCTATGATGAAGCAAATAAGAAATTTGTAATAGCAAGAGATGTCATATTTCTTGAATCTTCCAAGAGTGACAAGGTTGTTGAGCGGCAACTTGATCGCCTGGACAGATTCACACATGCAAAGTCCTTCCAAGAATTTGATAATGTGATTCCACATCTTGAAGGGGGGATTCCGATATTGAATCAAACTATGGAATCATGTCCTAAAGCACTCTCTCCCCCACATGAAGAAACAACCACGGATGACACATTGGATGATGTGATTGACATAATTGGGAGATTGAATCTTGAATCAATCCCAACTCAGTCAAATGACCAGCCTGGGCCATCTCAGAAAGGTCCTCCCAAATGGCTGACAAAGACACTAGAGAATGTTCATCCTGATGAGGTTGGAAAAATAGGAACAAGAAGTTCCACTCAACAAATCAAAGGTGATGTAGATAATTCTGATTCTCCTGTTGATATGGATATTGCTTATAACTGTGAATTGAGTTTGTCTACAGATCATGAACCAACTTCCTTCAAAGAAGCCGCTTCTCATGATGAATGGAAAGAAGCAATGCAAAAGGAGTATGATGCCTTGATAAAGAATGGCACTTGGAAGTTGGTTGATCCACCTTTGGGAACGAAACCAATTGGCTGTAAGTGGGTCTACAAGAACAAGTACAAAGCAGACGGCTCACTTGACAAGCACAAGGCCAGGCTTGTGGCAAAAGGTTTTGCACAAAAGGAAGGAATCGATTATGAAGAAACTTTTGCTCCCACAGCAAAATGGACCACCATCCAGACTCTCTTTGCCTTAGCAGCTCAGAATGGATGGAAAGTCCATCAGATGGATGTAAAAATAGCCTTCTTGAATGGAGATATAAAGGAGAAAGTTTATATGTCCCAGCCAGAAGGATTTGTGATAAAGGGTCAAGAACACAAAGTTTGCAAACTTGTAAAATCCTTGTATGGCCTCAAGCAAGCACCACGAGCCTGGTATGAGAAATTGACCGAGCATCTTCTGAAACTTGACTTCAAACATTTTGATCTTGATGATGCAACTTTGTTTGTTAAGAAAGTTGGAAAAACAGTTGTATATCTTGTGGTATATGTAGATGATATTTTGATAACAGGAAACAATGAGAGCTATATTGCATCCATGAAGAAAGAGTTGAAGAAAGGTTTTGAAATGACTGATTTGGGTCATGTTCATTACTATTTGTGTATTGAAGTAATTCAACATCCTAAATTCATATTTATTTCTCAAAAGAAGTACATTGGAGATCTCTTGAACAAATTTGGCATGGATGACTGTAAACCCTTAAGCACTCCAATGGAACAAAACTTGAAGCTCACATCTATTGAAGGGAAGGAATTTGAGGATGCAACTAAGTATAGACGGCTTGTAGGAAGTCTTATCTATCTGACCACCACCAGACCTGACATTTCATTTGCTGTTGGAATCCTCTCAAGGTTCATGCAAAAACCTTGTGAAGGACATTGGTCTACTGCAAAAAGAGTGCTAAGGTACTTGAAGGGGACTCAAGACTTTGGACTCAAATATACACAGGTAGGCGACTTCAGCTTGATCGGATACTCTGATTCAGACTTTGATGGTGACAAAGAAACAGGGGTGTCTACTACAGGTTACACCATGAGTCTTGGATCAGGAGCTGTCTCATGGAGATCACGCAAACAGTCAGTTCCAGCAGATTCCACGACCGAGGCAGAATATGTGGCAGCAACTGAAGCAACAAAGGAAATTGTGTGGCTCAGGAAAATCCTGGAAGATTTGCAGATGAAACAAATGTATTCCACTCCACTCATGATCGACAACACTTCTGCAATAAAGTTGGCCAAGAACCCAAAGTTCCATGATCGAACAAAGCACATCAATACAAAGTACCATCTCATTCGACATCATGTTCAGGCCAAAACCATCCATCTACATCATTGTTCCACAAATTAGCAAATTGCTGACATCTTCACCAAAGCACTTGGAAGAGAAAAGTTTGAAAAGTTCAGATCGATGCTTGGACTCACCAACATCCCTTCGGATTAAAGGGGGGAATGTTGACACCTAATCCTATGGGATGGGTGTGAATATTCAATATTGTATATTA
>JAXQQM020072631.1:0-85948 GCA_034641835.2 Pinus albicaulis
TTATTGGAGAGATCCCTCTCACAGGTTCGAGAGGGATAGATCCTAGAATCCAAAAGTGGTTGAAACGATATTCTCCTGCGGTTGGAATTTTTCCAATCTTGCTGATTACGGAGTATAACACACATTAGTAGATGTGATGATTTTTGTATGTTACTTGCCGTATTATTTTCTGAAGTTGCAGTGGATGAGACTGCGCTGTGTCCTCTTGCGATATTGTTTATATCATGCATCATCATGTAAAACCTTTAGAAAACTTCTCATTTGGATACTCTATGATTACCATGTCCTATTCATCATGGATGAAATGTTTTGGGCCAGCTTGTTCTTCAATGTTGGAGGGGAGATCCTTGGAGGATTGTTCTTCATTTTTCCACTTGAGGGCAATAATTTTGCAGCCCAGGATCAACACATACTCTACACTCATAGTGAGTGGAGAGAAGGACAGTGTGGGGTAGACTACCTTGTCTACCATGATCAGATTTTCAGCCCACCTACTTTGTATGAGCCAAAGGTGGAGGAAGACTTTTAGGAGTTTCCATGTTGGAGGGTAACTCATTTTGTGTGGATGATTACTTGGGGATGGGAGATTCATATGGGGATGGAAGATCCCAATTCATTTTCAGCCCACATGCCTTAAGAAGGCCCTTCAATTCTATCCTTACAATTGCTTGAGGACAAGCAATCTTTGAGAGGGCAGGATTGTAATGTTCCCAAAATTAGCATCAAGCTAATTGGAACATTGATTTTGTTTATATCATCTAGGAGGTGAATAAAATGGGTGAGGAGACCCATGAGAAGGAATAAAATCCCTCATAGTGTGAAAGGGATCACTAGAGTAGCTATATTTTGCACCTTCCAGTGTGAAAAGGGACTTTTTGCATGAGGACAAGGTCTAGTTGACCAAGTCAAACAACGCATTGGTAGAAGGTGGGGATCATCTTGTGGGACAACGCAGTGAAAGAGGAGGGAAGTTTCCTTGATGGAGGAAACCCTAAAGAGTGGGACCCATGGAGAGGGAGCTTGAATTTGTTTAAAAGGAGGGCAAGGCAGCTATTGTTACTCATGCATATGATTATTGATTTCTTCTCTGCTAAGACTATTTGCAGTTTCCTGCTGTTTAGCAGAGTTGCAGTGTTGTTTGCACAAGGAATTCTTGTTTAGGATTCCTTCTCCTTCTTGAGAGGCCTCTTGAGGGATTTCACTTCATCTCTCCACATTCAGGCTCAAGGCCAACCCACCTCCTTCAGCTACATCGTTAGTTCTGCTCAAGTCTAACGTTATGTTGCAGGGTGTTGCAGTGGAGATCCCACAACACCATTCCTTGGCTTGTTTTTCAGAGGGAGGAGCCTTCTTTCCTTTTGGAGATCAGTAAGGAATAATTCAGAGCATATTTCAAACCTTGGCACCTTGCCATCACTTTCTATTCCACCAACAGTGCAGTTTCCCTCAGTATCTGTGTTATTTTCAGTATGCATCTGCAGTGAGGGTTTACAGTGTTGATTGGACGTTGAGATCTTTAGTGATAGGATCAAAATTTAAATTGGAAGATTAATTGGAGGAGGTATTTTATCTGATGTAGCATCTTCAGCCTTATCTATTCATTTCTAGTTCTTGAATTGCATTTTCTACCCTGCAACTCTGACATTTCTGCAGATTTGCCATTTTTGTATATTTTAGCCAATCCTTCCAAGGATTGTTGTATTATTGTTTCCAGGGGTTGATATCTTGCTCCCCCATATATTTTGAGCTATAAATTTATTTATCCATGTATTGACATCATTTTTTAGCAGTTCTCCATAATAGACTATGCAGTCATAGCATGAGGCTTTCTTTATGTAGCAGTGTTCTCACATTTCTTGTATATGCTTCCTTGAGGCTTGCATTGCCTTGCATTAGTGACTGTTTCCTCAAGGATTTGTACTCTCTTTACTGATATAACATCATTTTTTGTCTATCTAAATCTTCATGTCTTCAGGCTCATAAAAATAATGTTGTTTCTCAATCCCTTGTTCATACATAGCTGCAGTCCCTTCATTGGGCACTTTTCAAGACAACTAGGTGTGGGAGATCTATTTAGCCCACCTAGAGTGATTTATTTTGAGCCTCCTCTTCGATTTCGGTCTTAGATACATTTATCTAAGGGATCCAGGTCTTGGTTTCAAATCTTGTAGCAGCCATTCCTAGAAAATGCGTTTTCCAGTCATGCCTTACTAGCAGATCCCATTTTGGGATATTACATTTCATCCCATCAATATTGCTATCAATTCCATTTCACTTTTAATTTTGATGCATTGGATTCTTATAATTTAAGCTCGATGTATTGAACTTCTCTCCTACCCAATTCTTCTGTCATATATACTACAATGACTATTAATATACAGATTCAAGTGATGTTGGCCATTGTAGATCTAAGATTGATGCTTTTGTGAGTAATTATATACATCATATTGTTACATTTCCCCTCTTAAGGAAGGTTCTGAATCAAATTTATTCTAAAATATATTGAATACCGAGTGTTCTATGAATTTATAGTTAACCTTAAAAACACTCATCAAGATGTCCTAGAAACTGGTCTTTCTTCAACCCAAGGGTTGCCTCTAGGAACCACAACATCTTTTGGCGCCGTTGTCAGGGATGAATCAAAATATTTTCCTTGGGTACGAAATTTGTACACCCTTTGGTAAGGTGAGAATAAAGGGGTGTGGGTTGAATATATCTCGCCTTGGCGATTCCATTGTCTAAATATCAGTTTGATCAACCTGGATTTGGTGTGTCACACACCTGCCCCCATACCTCACAAAAAAGAAATCATCCTGTATCTGACCTTGAAGGGATAATATATAGGAAGAAATGGAAGGAAATAAACCCAAACAATCATGTTCATGTGACCTATTTTCCATAAGTATCCTCTTCTAGCTCTTAGAAAGCTATAATAAAATATCCTGATTTGCCCTCCAGAGTGCTGGAATATCCTCAAGAAAGTGGTCTAATCTTTGATACATTCCTCTAAAGAGTCAAATATGAAGAAGCCTCTGTCAGTGCACCTTATTTCTCATTTCATATCTCCCCTAAAACAAAAGAGGTCAAATACATCCTTGTAAACAGTCCCAGTTAAAGTGTGAACAACCTCCCAACTGAGATCTAGCTAGTTGTAACTCAGATAACCCCTATGCAAGGTCCCATAATAAACCTCCTACCACCTCCCTTGCTCAATATGGTTTTTCCAAGAATTCTCTTAAACAAGTATGCTCCATTGGATTTTCCACAACCCTTAAATAGTATGCCACAAGACTATCTAAATCTTTTGCCAAGATTCACAAGAGAGGATGACATTTCAGTATAGAGGCATATAGAAAATTTATGTGCATTTGCAGAAAACCTAAATATTAAACACCTAGACATAGGATTGAGACTTTTTTTCCAATCTATGGATGGAGAAGTCAGGAAATGGTTCAAATCCCTACCAAATTCTTCAATCATCACCAGGGAAGAGATGACGAATTATTTCATGCAAAAATGGGAGGAGAAGAGAGATCATGGATACATCCTCACTGAATTCAATTCCATAAAGAAAAAATAAAATGAGGATGTGTTAGAGTTCATAAAAAGGTTCAATAAGTTGTATAATAGCCTCCCTGCTGAAATCAAGCCTCCATAGGCAACAAACAAAGTAGTTTTTGTTGGGGATTTTGAATTAGAGTTTGGTTTCATAGTTAGGGAGAGGAAGTATCGTACCTTAGACCATATTCAAATATAAGCTTTAGAGGTTGAATAAAACTTCACCTCTAATGGAAATTCAAGAGGGATGATTGATCATGGATAAAGGCAGAGGGGAAAAGAAGAAGCCAATTCCTCGAGGCAACGATAGGAAACCCAAGATCAGAGACTTGATGAAATGAAAAAATTGATAAGAAACTTGTTTAACAAGCTCGTGAAGCTGGAGCTAGAAAAAAAAAACCCTTCTCGACAAAACCAACTAGTTCATAGCTGAAGTTTCAATCCTCAATTAAGGATACCCACTTTGTAACTCTTGCAGAGGGAGAGAAAAGAGTAGTAGGATCACATTCAACCTCCATTGTACTTAAAGCATGATCCAAAAGCGCAGGAAAAATAAACCATGGAGGTTCAAGAAAATAAATTCTCTTTTTTCTCTGAGAAGGAATGTGAAGCTGAAGTACATGAGGAAGGAGGGGATGATTTAGATGCACCACCGGATGATAGTGGAATTGAAAATTATTATACCTAGTTTTTTGACTTCATATAAGCAGAGTTACACAAGAAATATGATCTCATATCTTCTAGGAAGAGATATAGAATGCAGGACTAAAATGAGGAGCCCTCTCCCCAAAATTCTCCTAAATCAACAAAAAATGGAAATAAGACTTTAAACTCAATCTCACCCAAAAATATGGAGCCCTTAGATCCCATCCCTCATAATCCTGAAGCTTCTAAAATGGAACAATAACCTTTACCACCCAAAATGGTCCATGATAAGGAAAAAAAGTCTGTTGAGGTCATTTTATCTGAAAGGAGTATTACTATTTTCAATCTTCAAAAGGAATTAGAGAAGGTCAAAATATTTGTCACGTTGACTGAATTGTTAAAGAAACACAATTGTAAAGCTCATGTGTCTTAGTTCATGTGTCTATCCACTGGGTAGCCCCTTGCACAGGGTTCAGGGTAGCACCCTGGGAAATTTTTTTGGACCCTATTTTAGGTCAGTAGACCCGCCTATGGTTTTGTGCATGGGTTTGCACATAGTTTTGGGGGATGATGGTTTTTTTCCCCTGGTATTTTTTAGATCTGGTCAAGGGAACTACAGTTATGTTCTAATCCAGGGTTAATGGATTGGGGTTTATGAATGCTTCAACATGTATATATGTGTGTTGTAACACTAAAATTAATATAACGAAAAATCAGGATGGTAGTCCCTCTTTGGGATCCAGGGGAAAAATCTCTATTTATATATTTTTTATGTTTTATGTTCTTGCTATTTTTTATATTCTATTTTTAAGAAATCGTTTGCAGATAATTTTTTATAGGTTTAAAACCTACAACCCTTGCATGATAGTCTAAACCTCCAAGGATAAAGGCCCATGGTTGTATTTCAACCTCATGTTGAAGAACACGACCTGTCCACCACCCCTTTCTATGTTACTTTGGAAGTGCATGAACTATTGCTACACAACTGTATGCTACACTCAGGTGCCTCTCACAACCTGATGCCTTTATCAGTCATGGAGTAATTTGTTCTATAAATAACTAGACCATATAAAGATTTGTATTCTTTTGACTCCAAGAGAGTAAAGTGTTTAGGGATGATTAAAGATTTGGTTTCCAATTTGGCTCGGATTCTTGTAAAAAGTGTAGTGGTAGAAATTATAGTTTCTTACATCCCTACAAGGTTCGATATGCTCTTGTCCAAGTCATGGGGGTCTAATATTGGAGGATCAATTAAACTGGATTTAACTCATGGTACCATCACAATTTTTGGTGGAGAAGAAAGGCGATTGTATAGAGAATTGAGTTTTGTAATGAAAATAACAAGAGCTGAATTTTTGAATAAAATCCCTGTTTATGGTAAAGAGAAAGATTTCTCCAGCTTGTTGTTAGAGGAATATGACCTAATCCTGGAAGAAGCACAAGTGCAGTATCCAGTCCAACTAAATGAACAATTGCTGGAATGTGATAAAGTTTGGAAGTTATACTTTGATGGTGCCTATTCCAAAGAAGGAAATGGGGCAGGTGTGTTGTTGATATCCCCAAAAGGATTTTTGATCCCTCTCTCCTTCAAGTTGGAGTTTTAAGACACTAATAATGTTGTTGAATATAAAAATTTTCTCCTTGGTATGAAAGCTACAAGAAACCTTAATATCGAATTCTTGATTATGTTTGGAGATTCAAAACTGGTAGTGAAACAAATTAAAAATCAGTTCCAAACCAAGAATCCAAGACTGAAGGCTTACTTTAATGAGTTTTGGGATATAATTGATAATTTTTTCCTAGCCTTCAACATCTAAAACTTTCAAAGAGAAAGAAATCAGATGGCTGATTCCTTGGCTATAACTCCCAACAATTTTAAATCTCCTCAAAATCTTCTTCTTAGATATGAGGTGGAAGTCAGGTATAGACCATCAGTACCAGATAATGTTAGACATTGGCAGGTGTTCAAAGATGAAGGATAGATTAAAAAATTCATGGACGTTATTGGGGAATTTTCAAATCCAGTAATTGACCAGGGAGATGAGAAGATGATAGTTGGACAACAAGCCAGTTGGGAGGAAACCATTGCAGGACACAAGATTTTATAGCTGAAATCTAACACTATTCCTAGGGGTTTGGTTACTTTGGATATACTTTAAAAATAAAAATTATGTAGCAACCAAACCGAATGAACAAGAAATTGAAGAACAGGTGGAGGACTAAAACATCGGTTTAGAAAAGGATCCCCGAATAATCAGGCTAGAAAAAGGAAACTCCCATAAGTACAAGCAGAGGTATCTAGACCTTTTTAGAGACTATAAATGTGTTTTCTTGGTCTTATTATGATTTAAAAACATTCTATACTAATATTATTAAACATACGATTCCCTTGAAGGGTGGGGTGAAACCATACAAGCAGAAGCTTAGGAAAATCAATCCTCATCTACTCCCATATATTGAGAAGGAGGTAATGAAGTTACTCCAGGACAAAATCATTGTACCTATGAGATATTCATACTAGGTGGAAAATATGGCTCATGTAAGAAAAAAGAATGTAGAGATAAGGTTGTGTGTGGAATTTAGGAATCTCAAAAAATCCTCATTAAAAGACAATTAACCGTTTCCTAAAATGGATTGCATTTTACAAAAAGTGGTAGGATCAACCCGGATGTATATGATGGATGGTTTTTTGAGATATAATCAGGTAGTTGTACATCCTGAAGATCAAAAGAAAAGTGTGTTCACCACTCCCTGGGGAACCTTCATGTACACCATAATGTCATTTGGCCTCATAAATGTAGGAGCCACTTTCCAAAGAGCTATAGATATAACATTTTTTGGAGAGAAAGATCCGTTTGTAGTCATTTACCTGGATGACATTAATATATTTTCGAAAACATATGAGGAACATATTGAACACATATGACTCACTTTTGAGAAATGTAGTAAATATGGCTTGTCGCTAAATCCTAAAAAATCTCAATTTGATCTCAGAGAAGGAGAGTTGTTAGGGAACATAGTGGAAAAAGAGGGAGTGAATATTGATCCCAAGAGGGTGGAATCCATCAAAAAAATCCCACTACCAAGGAATATGAAATAGGTTCAGGTCTTCTTAGACATAATTAAATTCTTAATGAGATGCATACCAAACTATGTCGAGATAATTACATAAATGTTGAAGAAAGATAATGAAGTAAAATGGACTCCCGAGTCTCATAAATCCTTCTCAAGAATTAAAAGGGATTTCACATAATCTCCTCTGTTGGTTAGCCTAGATTATTTGAAACCATTTTTCATATTTTCTTTTGCTTCTACTCATACAATGGTTGTTGTCTTATTTCAGAAAAATAGTGAAGGGCATGAGAAAATAATAACATTCTTTAGTCAAGTGTTGCGAGAATCTGAGCCAAAGTATAACATCCTATAGAAGTATAATTTTGCATTGGTCAAAGCCCTAAAATATTTTAGAATGTATCTTTTGCAATCCAATATAATTTCTTATGTTCCTACAATAGTCATGAAAGACGTTCTGGTACAAGGAGATAGTGAGGGAAAAAGAGGAAAATAGATTGCTAAAATCTAGGAGTATAACATGGATATCAAGCCTACTAGGATCATGAAAGGGTAGGGGTTAGCAAAAATCCTATCAGAAGAAAATTTCCAAGCATTGGGAATAAAATTATTGGCATAAACATATTCAGATGAAGTATATCGTGTCATGTTGGTATAAGGTTGTCATTCATTATCTTCTTTTTTTGAGGTGCCCAGTGAATTTTTATAAGGTGAAGTATAGGGATTTGAGACTACATGCCCAAAAGTTTGTCGCATCAAATGGCCAATTGCACTGGAAGGACCCTATGAGGATTTTTCTTTTATGTTTGGTTGAGGAGGAAATTCACAAGGTGATGGATGAATTCCATGGTTGTTTTTGTGGAGGACATTATAGTTGGAGGGATGCAACACAAAAAATCCTCAAAGCATGTTTTTACTAGAAAAAACTGTTTGGAGAGGTTCATAATTATGTTTGGGCCCGTGATAAGTGTCAAATGTGTGCTGAGAAACATAAATTATCACCCTTACCTCTAATCATTGTTTTTGTTGAAAAACCATTCAGGAAGTGGGGGTTAGACTTCATTGGAGAAATATACCCACCTTCCAGCTGTCAGCATAGATGGATACTCACAAATATTGACTACTTCACTAAGTGGTGGAAGAAAATCCATCCAGAAATGAAATTGATGTTGTAGTCATTAAATTGATGGAGGAAAACATTCTTTCTAAGTTTTGATTCTTGAACAAGATTGTGACTAACAATGCTCAAGTGTTTAATTCAGCAAAACTCATCATTTTTTGTCAGAAATACAAAATCATAGTAGGTCAATCCACCACCTACTACCCACATGGAAATGTATTAGCTGAATCCTTTAATAAAACTTTAGTAAGGATTCTAAAGAAAAAAAATAAGAAAATTAGATAAATTTGGACTCAGCTAAAATTTGCCTTATGGGCCAACATGGTTACCACTAAGAGATCCACCAAGAAATCCTCTTTTGCGTTGGTTTATGGAAAGGCTGAAATTTTCCCCATAAAAATACTTATGCCTGTAGCCACGATCCTACAAGATAGCGAGGAAGATACTAATTCTTTAACTAGGAGGTGAAATCAATTGGTAGAACTTTAAGAGAGATGAGAATAGGTGAACCATAAGTTGATCAGTTATTAAGAAAAAATGAAAACTTTATTTGATAGGAATGAAAAAGACAATCAACTTTAGCCAGAGGATTTAGTTCTAAGACGTGATTTCATAAGAGAAGAGAATGGCAAGCATGGGAAATTTAACCCTCTATGGTTCGGGCCTTTCAGGATTGCTGAAGCCAATGGGAACAATACCTTCCTGCTGGAAAATATGGAGGGTGAATTTCTTGAATTTCTTGTAAAAGGGTAGTTTCTAAAACTATACTTCCAATGCTAAAGAAATCCACTCCCACTCATTATGAGCTATCTGCAAATAACTAACATTGCTTTGAGTTTTTTTTTAGTTATTTTTTTTTCATAGTTTTAAATAAAATGACTCCATGTCAAAGGAGTGAGGCACTAATATGAAAGTTCTCAGTACATTGTGTCCAATACACTGTTCTCAGTTGGAGAAAATGTTGTTGCCTTCTATGAAATTTTGAATAATCTTAAGATCCATTTGCATGGTATTTGAATCTAAATGTTAGCTAAAACAACCTTGGGGAACACTACCAGTGCCTATATCCAAAGAATATGGTTTTATAACTTGTTTTGCGCTCATGGGACCCTTATATGCACGTATCATAGGGAAGAGGAGAGCCCTACATAGGCATGCTTGAAATTGGTTAACGATCGAGCAGTTTCCAGGTGGATCAACATCCATCCTCGCCTGACCACCCCCTAGAAGCAGTTCAGAGGGTTAACTTGCACGGGTTTTAAAAGGTCGTGCCCCCCATCATTGAAAAGTCAGACCTTGATCTCACGGTCCAGATTTGTTCCGGGGGGTGAGTTTGGGGTTTGGCCACCCGCCATCCGACCCGTCGAAAGCGAGTGGGTACCACACACCGAGAGGGCCCCATTCACCAACGCCATTATCAAGCAAGCAAAAATTAAAAAATGAAAATGGTAACCAAGCGTCCCCAGCTCTTTTCCACCTGTCCACCTATCCCTCGTCCAACCACATCCCACCACATGCCCCCACCCCCGCTCCCCCCCCCACCCTCATGATGTCACCTCCACGTCACCTGACTGTTGTCAACTCCCACTATAAAAATACTTTTCTGCCTCATGTTTTTAAAATTTCTCCTCAGTTCCCCTAGTATGCTCTCTCCCTCCAATCGCCTGCAAAAAATGTTGTTCGAGCACTCAATCAATCATGGACCTCCTCCTAATGTAATTTTAGACCTCCTCCATGACGACTAGGTAACCAATCACCATTTTCCACCTGTAATTTTCTCAGTTAATTGTAAAAATGAAGAAGGCGACCCCTGAGACCTAGAAAACTAGTGAATCCAAACCCTCTTCCACAGTCGACCCTCTTATGCAAAGATGATCCAGGTGGATATTGGTGTCCACCCGCCTATTCCACTTGGGGCCCCACCATTGTCTCTTTTAGTTTTTCGGTTTCAACACAACTTACTATTTTTAGAAGTTTTTCGAGTCTTGAACTTCCGGAGCCGTTTTGAGGCCCTAAACGACATTTTTT
Source organism: Pinus albicaulis (assembly GCA_034641835.2). Taxonomy (NCBI): domain Eukaryota; kingdom Viridiplantae; phylum Streptophyta; class Pinopsida; order Pinales; family Pinaceae; genus Pinus; species Pinus albicaulis. The sequence goes on from JAXQQM020072631.1 coordinate 10,424, forward strand.
TGGGAAAAACATGAGCAACATTGGTCCATGATAGATCTTTCTAACGATTCTAAGGAGAAAAAATTATATTCCTTAGATATATCTTTATAATTAGGTATGGTTCGCATCAAACGGAGATCGTATGCCAAAGTTATGTCCTTGGGAAGTTGAAACACCAATTTACCCAAACAGGGCCCATAGTTTTGGTGTTTCATCTCCTAGGGTTATGGTTTTGGATGTTTAGGGGTTTCCATTGTTTCTAAATAATAAATAGGCCCTCAAGCCTCATTGTAACTCAGTTCAGAGGCCTGTAGCCACCATATATCTTCTCAGAGATAAGCTACCAGTGCCCTAGCTAGTTTATTTCCATTTTGTCTGTAAGCAAATTTCAGTTATTTGATATTAATGAATGAAGTGTTATTTCCATTGCATCTTTGTATTTATGGTTATATGTGTATTCTGTTGCATTCCCGCTTAAATTTGGCTCAGTGGTATCAGAGTGGTCTAGTTTTTCTCGATCCTTCTTTTCATGTCCCCAACGAGGTTGGGGTATAAGGAGTTAGGGCTCGATTTGGTGGAACCTTTGCAAGATCAACCTCGCAAACCCCGACGGACGCCCATGGGGGATGAAAGGAAAGATGAGGGAGTAGGATATCCTATCAATATATTTCTCGAGGAGGCCCTAGAAAGACAAAGGAATACGATGATGGATAACTTTTCCCAGATCCTTCAACAACTGCCCACCAGCGGCGCATCTGCATCCAACAGCCACTCTGGAGGCACGACTCCCTTTAAGGTACAAGTAAACTTTTAAATTCCCATATTTGAAGGTCAAATAGATGTAGATGTCATAGATAGATGGCTGAATCTATTAGAAAAATATTTATTGGTTCATGACTTTTCCGACTGGGAGAAGATTATTTTTGCATTCCTCAAAGCTACCCCTTTGTCAAGGACTGGTGGGAAACCTACTCTGAGAAAAAGGATGAGATAGATTCCTCTTTTTTATCAGCCATACCCACTTGGAATTGTTTCGAGATGCCATCAAGGAACAATACTATCCTATGGGGAGCTATGAGGACAAGTACATACAATGGGCAATGTTGCGGCAACAAAGGGATCAAGATGTGCATGAGCTGACGAATCTGTTCCATACCCTGCGCACAAAGTTGGGTATCAAAGATTCAGAGAAAAATTTGGTGCTAAAGTATCATAGTTGTCTACATAGATACATTTAGGAGGAAATGGAGTTCCTTGACACCTCCTTGCTTGGTACGGCATACCGGTATGCTGCCAAGATTGAGCAGAAATTCAAACAGAAGAAGCGAGACTTTGGATCTGCGAATCAAAAGCAAGAGAAAGGTGCCCCAAAATCGCAGAACAAAGGACAAAACCAAGGCATCGCGGCCCAAGACAACCTTCCAAAGCCACAAGAAAATAAAAACACCGCGAAGCCAAAGAAGGACAGGGGAAAGTGGTGTGAGTTTCATAAGAGCTACACTCACAGCACAAGTGAGTGTCGGGCCAAGCAGTCACTGGTGGCCGAGATGAGGGCTTCTGAATTAGATGCATGCTCTAAATCTAAATTAGAACCTGACAAGGGGAATGAAAAAGGGAGGTAGATTATTTATGTAGAGCCCAATGCCACTGTTTCCACCGCGAAGATCCAGAAGGAGGAACCAGAAGATATAGAGTAGGCAGAGCCTCTCTTTCACTCCCAGATGTGGGTAAAGGGTTCCCCGCTACAGTTCATTATTGACAATGGGAGCCAAAAGTACCTCATTTCAGTAGATTTCATAAAGCGGTTGGGCTTGTCGACCACAGCGCACCCACAACCATACACCATCAGGTGGCTTCACCAAGGACGAGATCTCCACGTCAGCTAGCAGTGCCGCCTTCCCTATAGAATCAAGCCTTTCATGGATGAGGTATCATGTGACATTTCTCCTATTGATGTTTCTGATATATTATTAGGCCAACCATACTTATGGAAGCGACATGCTGTGTATGAGTCCCGACCTCATGCAGTTATTGTTACTTTGGGAAATAAGTTGTACAGGATACCAGAGGTACCAACGCCTCCCACTATCTCTCTGGTTACTGTAAAATAATGCAACAAGCTCATTTCCCAAACCAAGAAATTTGTTTTCCTAATGATCCACTCCCAGGGCAAGAAGAAGACTATTGCCACGACCTCCAGACATGGCTCCTCTGCACGATAACAAAAAATGGACAAGGCTATGGAGGATTACGGGGACATCTTCACCTCACCGATAGGGGTGCCTCTGCACTATCAGGTCAAGCACCCCATTGACCTGACTCCAGGTGTGCCGCTACCCAATGGACTGATCTATAGGTGATATGTTCTAGAGAATGATGAAATCAAGAGGCAGATTCAGGAGCTGTTGTAGAAAGGTCACATTTGACCAAGTTCATCGCCTTGTGGGAGCCCGATCATGTTGGTACAGAAGAAGGATGGGACTTGGAGACTATGTATTGAATATCGGGCATTGAACAAGATCACTGTCCGAAACAGGTACCCGATCCCATGGATTGATGACCTTCTGGACCAACTCAAAGGGAAAAAATATTTCAGCAAGATCGACTTGAAGTCTGGGTATCACCAGGTACCAATCGAACCCTTAGATGTGTGGAAGACTGCCTTCAAAGCCAAGGAGGGCCTTTTCGAATGGCTTGTCATACCTTTCGGGTTGAAAAAATCTCCTGAAACCTTCATGAGGATGAGGGATGAAATATTTTTTCCATTCACCAACTCATTTGTAGTGGTGTACTTGGATGATATTCTGATCTTTAACTAGACTTGGGAAGAGCACCTCCACCACATCCGAGAAGTCCTCCAAACACTACGGCAACACAAGTTGTGTGCCAATTTGGAGAAATGCACTTTTGGCATGACCAAGGTTCAATATCTAGGATACATTATTGATGAGAGGGGGGTACATGTGGATCTAGCCAAGGTCCAAGTCATTCGGGATTGGGCAATCCCAACCACTCTAACAGAGCTTTGTAGCTTTCTGGGTCTTGCCAATTTCTATCACAAGTTCATGCTGGGATTTTCTCATATCACTTGGCCCTTGAGTCAAATCACCAAGGGAGGAGCGAAGGAAAAATTCTTTTGGTCAGAATCTCAACAGAAGGCATTCATAGAGTTGAAACATCGCCTCTGTTCTGCCCTAGTGCTCACATTACTAGAATTGCAACAACCATTTGAGATCGAGATAGATGCCTCTGATTATGCTATTGGGGCAGTTCTTACTCAACAGGGGCATCCAGTGGCATTTCAAAGTGAGACATTGTCGAACACAATTCGCAAGTATCCTACTTACGACAAAGAAATGTATTCCATTGTGCAAGCTTGTCAAGAATGGAAGCATTACATTTTGGGGAAGGAGACAATCATCCACACAGACCATCGACCCCTACAGTTCATACAGACACAAGGGAAGTTGCAGAACGATCGCCATTAGAAGCGGTCCACATATCTGCAACAATTTCATTTAAACATCAAGTACAAGAAGGGTAGCACCAATAATGTTGAATATTGCCTCAATCGATCACTGATCTTGGCCATAACCATTGTTCTCAACTCTTTTGAGCACGAGACTTATGATTGGCCACTTCTCTACAAGAGCGATCCAAAATTCAGCCACACATATAAGGCACTCTTGGGGGGTATGCAAGTTCCAAATTTTCACCTCCAAGATGCATTGTTATGTCACCCGGGAAACCTTTGTGTTCCTTCAAGCGAGCATGCCAAGATGATATGGGAAGCACACTACAGTCGAGTCGCTGGGAATTTTGGGGTTGAGAAAATAGTGGCAGTACTGCAGAAGTATTTCTATTGGCTGAACCTTCGACATGATGTCGGGAATTACATTAGATCCCGCACTGTTTGTGCCATTGCCAAACTGACTGTTGAGCCCCAAAGATGTCGTTCTCTTTCACCAAATTTCACTTCAATTCCTTTGTCCTTTATCAGTCGCAGGCTTAAAAGATCAATAGGATTAATTAAAGTCACTTTAGGAATGTATATAATGACTGACTTGCTATATTTTCATGGTTTTTTTGTTGTAGTAATTTTTTACTAGACTCAGCTACAGGATGCAGCCATTTTGTAGCCAGTCGCCTATTCTGCAGCTATCTTCGTGTTTACACAGGTTACAGGTGTCACTTAGAGGAAAAATGCATATGGTTGAAATCCAGACTTCATATACATCGTTACTTTTCCTCTACGAAGTCTGAGTAAAAGCCTCCAAGTGGTTATGCACGTGGAAGAAATCAAAACTAAGAGGCAGACTTCTACCAGGACAAGAACTCTACAGATGTCTTCAGCAAGAGTATGAGGCTTCCACAAGATTTCTAATTTGATTTTAATTTGGAAAGACACTTATCCATATTTCCTCTCAAGGGTAGTTATGTATTTATTTTATAATAATGACTCGGGAGACCGAGAGACAGTTAGCTTGATTGAGGTTTTATTGTTAGATCTCAAAAATCCGTAATACTCTGTTTCTAAAGTTTTTTTCCTTTAATGAAAGAAATTCAACTTCATTGCATGATCTAAGGCAATCTTGAGGAGATTTGTATGCTAATCTGGTGGTAGAGGGCCCCTGCTGCCCGATAAGCTTTGTGCATATTGTTTAGATAAGTAACTTTAACTCTGTTTCATTCCTAATTCAAGCAACTTTTTGAACTCTATGTTTTATGCTAACTTACATCGAATGTTACAGCCAGTATTATTCTTATAAATTGTTTCAAAATATCACTATACTGAATGAGAGATAGCTATAATATTTTAAGAGATTAGTTGAATTTTAGTTCAGCTGTAATACTCCAGAGATTAATTGCACTCTAGCTAAGTTTTGTTCACTGTATTTCAAGTTTGATTGATTGCATTCTAGTTAAGTTCTGTTTAAGTATTTTAAGTTTATTAGTTAGTTGTATTTTAGTTCTGTTCCACTAGACTTCAAGGCCTTCATTATTTACAAATCACTCTTGTTATTAATCTCTTCCAACACATCATCATATAGACATGAATTAGAGATATCAGTTCGAGGCCTTGACTGTTCTGCAATTTCTTATAATTTTACAAATAGCATTTTTTCCAAAACTATTCCAAAATATTTCTAACTCTCAAATGAGGCTTACTAGTGACAATTTGAGTTGTAGAATGGATTAATTTCAGTATCATAAGTTAATTTAGAGTAGGGTTCCTTACTATGCTACAGATAATCTTTTCCAATTGTGTTCCAACAAATTTCTAACCATGGATGAGATTTTTGTGATATTGTAAGTTGTTGTTTACTTAGAAGAACCTCATTGCATTAAGCTTATCCTTTTCTCAAGCTATTCCAACATACTTCTAATGAATGAATTGGACTGAGTTCATGTTATGAGTTATTTTTCTTGACAAGTTTTTCATTTTCTTCTGTTCTTAGGTGCTAAACATAGTTTAGAACGGCTCTTTGCTTTGTTTTTAGTGTGACCAAGAATTTCTTGTTAGAAACTTAGTTATTTTCCTCTTACAAGATAAAACCAAAAACACTAGAAACACTAAACACAATGAAGTAGGGGAGCAGATACGTAGGCACACAGGAATGCACGTACCAATAGTTTACCAGTCTCGGTTGACAATTTATACACTAATTTAGGAACACTAAGTTGAGCAGACATTTTGCACCGTTACTCTGAAGTGTAGAACTGTGTAGCTCTCTGCTTTACCTCCCAAAAACAATGACATGCGTAGAGAAAGAGACTCAAGGGGTAGATTCATAAGAAGCAGAAGCTTGATTCCTAGAACACCACTTGTTCCACCAAAACCAAGAAGAAACACACCTCCAACTCAAACCTACATTCCATCCTATACTAATCACAGACTTCTAGAAGGCTTAAGATCAGATATTTCATAAGAAATACCTTCCACTTCATCCACTGAACCTGTTTTAGAAGAAGATTCAAGGACCCCTGCTAAAGACACAAACTTTTCCACTTCTACAAAAGAATCAACTATGGCAGAAGAAGGGGGAGGAGGAGTCTTTAATGGAGGTAGAGGTGCAGAAGGAGGCAAAGGAAGAGGTAGAAGGGAAATAGGAAGCTCTTTTGGGTTTCCTATAGTAGATGAAGAAACTAATGCAACTATGAAAAGCATTTCACCCTTTGTCCTTCCAAACTTTTATGGACTCAAAACTGAAGATCATGAAACCTTTCTATTTGAATTTGAAGTCCTATGTAGAACCGATGACTACTTACAAGATGCTCAAAAACTTAAACTATTTCCTTCAACATTGAAAGGAGCAGCATTAAAATGGTTTATGAGTTTGATCAGAAGTTCTATTAGGACATGGGAAGACATGAAACATGCATTCCTAGAGCGGTATTTGGATTACTGTATGCCAATCAACCATAAGGAGGAAGTGTTTAAAATGTTACAAAAAGATGATGAAAATCTTGAAGATTTGCTAGAGAGGTTTAATTATAACATCAAGAGGGAAAAAATGGAAAACTTAGACCAAGACACTTTGAAAGCTCTCTTATTGAAGACAATTAGGGATGAATGGTTAGATATCCTTAACATGATGGGAAAAGGGGATATATCTCAGCTCACATTACCTGAAATAACTGAATTATGTATCAAACTTTCAAGAGGGAAATCTAAAACTGTGAAAGGACCAAGAGACCCTGCTCTTGCAAGGGCAAGTAAGTCTGCTTCTGGGAGAGTAAGTAGGGAAGAAATAGGACATATGCTTGATGAATTCAAATCTGATATTTTAGGGAGTCTTAGTGAACAAATAGACACCCTTAAGTTTCAAAACAAGCAGAAAAATGAATCTAATGCCTTAGCAATATTTTGTCCCAAATGTAGAAAGAAGCATGCCTTGAGAGAATGTCCTTTGGATGCAAAAGTAGTAAAGACCTGTATAATTTGTTCAGAAAAACATGAGACCAAGAGTTATCCTTCACTTCCTGGTCTTAAAGCTGTCTTTCAAGAAGAAACCTCTACAAATTCCACAGAATCTCTCAATTTTGTCTCTAGAAGGCCTTGGAAAGGACCTCAAACACAAGGATTCCATGATCAGCTGTATAATCAACCCCCACCAAATTGGAATTCTTGGCAGCAACCTTGGCCCCAATTCCAAAATCAATCTCAAACTTGGGCACAAGGAGCACAAAATCCCTATGGAAGATACTCTCAGTACTATCAATATCCACCATATCCACATTTCCCTCCTCAACAGAATTTTCAACAAAATCCTCAACAAAATCCTCAAAATCCACAACATCAAAATCCACCACTGCCATTACCATTCCCTCAGAAAACAAATAAGTTACTTGCTCAACCCATACCAAACCCCAACAATAAAAATCCTCAGACCACATACATGATAGAAGGCCAACAGTTTCCAACTTATTTGATTACTCCTTTAGACCTTAGTGATGTTCAACTTAGGTCTGGAAGAATACTTGAAAATAAGAAACCTTCTGTAATCATACAAGAGAAAAACAATTTTGAGGAAGATTCTCTACTGGTGAATAAAAGTCTTGAAGAAAACACACCTTTCCAAGACCCAAACATTGAAAAATCAAAACAAAAAGAACCAATAATCTCAACTCCTATATTAGAGCAGCTATCAACATCCACCTCTACACCTCCCTTTCCAAAAAGATTACAAATTGATAGGGGTGTAGAAAAACAAATTATGGTGCCTAATTATGATTTCCTAGATGAGCTGAGAAATGTTTGTATTAAGATTCCATTCTTACAAGCTATAAAGGAAATTCCAATTTTAGCAAAGACAATAAAGGAGTTGAGCATGAAAAAATATGAAAAAGAATCAAAGAGACAAAGAAAATTAAACTGGCAGGAAAAATAGCAGATATCATGATGGGTAAGATTGCTATTCCAAAGTATCTAGATCCAGGAAATCTAGTTGTTAAAATACACATCAATGGAATTGAGATCCAAAACACACTTATTGATTTATGGGCGGCAATCAATATCATAAGTAAACAAATCGTGGATAAACTGAAACTTCCTAATCTTATTTTTACACCCACATTATTACAATTAGCAGAAAGATCTGTGATCAAACCTGATGGGGTAATAGAAGACATTCCAGTGTCCCTAGATTCTTGGGAGTATCATGTGGATTTTATGATCCTAACTCCTAAGAATAATCTAGGAGGATATCCTATTATATTAGGAAGACCTTGGTTAGCTACAGTTGATGCTTTCATTAGTTGTAGATCCAATGATATGTACATCTCTGATGGTAGTTCAACCAAGAAATTTACTTTGTATCCTCCAGCAAAAACAATTACAGAATTAGATGATACTCAATGGATTGAGGATGAAGAAGACATACAACCTCTCTTCACAATTTCAGAAATTAGTGAAGACAGCCAGATTCTGAATACCTTAGAAAATTTTGAGTCCTCTTTGGAATAAAAACATGAACAATTTCAAGAAGAATGCAACATTGAGTTTTTATCATCAAGACAGATGTCTCTTTATTCCATGGATAAATTTGGGAGTTCTACAATTGAGATATTTCCAGGCAAAATTTTAAACATAAACAAGAACCTAGAGAAATCTCAACAAGAAGAGCTAGTCAAGATACTATAGAGACATTCTTCTGCATATGCATGGGAGTACACTGATATGAAAGGGATCAGCCCTAAGACTTGCACTCATCACATCTACATAGAGGAAAATTTTAAACCAATCAGACAACCTCAGAGATGGATGAATCCAAATCTTAGGGAGATTGTTAAAGAAGAATTTCAGAAATTGTTAAATGTCAACTTTATCTATCCCATTTTAGATAGTCAGTAGGTTTATCCTTTGGTAATTGTGCCAAAGAAAAATGGTAAATGGAGGGTATGTATTGACTACTAGGAATTAAACAAAGCTACTCTTAAAGATCATTTTCCCTTACCTTTCATAGATCAGGTATTAGACACATTAGCTAGAAAAAAGTACTTCTCATTCTTAGATGGGTTTAGTGGTTATAACCAACTTCAAGTAGCACTTGAAGATCAAGACAAAACCACATTTACCTGTCCTTGGGGTACCTATGCTTACCGAGTATTGCGATTTGGACTATGCAATGCACCTACAACATTTCAAAGGGAAGTACTAGGAATATTTTCAGATCTAATACATGATTGTGTAGAGGTATATATGGATGATTTCACAGTTTATGGAAACACATTTGAAGAAGCCTTAGCAAACTTGGAAAAAGTTTTAAAGAGATGTAAAGAAGAAAATATTTCACTAAGTCATGAGAAGTGTTTTATGATGTTTACTAAAGGAATTGTTTTGGGGCATCAAATTTCAGGGGATGGGATTAGAGTTGATGAGTCAAAAGTTGAAGTCATCTCTAACTTATCTATTCCAAGTTGTCAAAAAGATGTTAGGAGCTTTCTAGGATTTACAGGATATTATCAAAGGTTTATAGAAAAATTCACGAAGATAGCATCTCCACTTTTAAAATTACTTACCAAAGACTGTGAATTCAAGTGGAATCCTGATTGCCAGTTAGCCTTTGAGACACTGAAAACAAAAATCTATGAAGAACCTATTTTAAGGGGACCTAACTGGAAGTTACCTTTTCATATTTCAACAGATGCCTCAGATACAGCTCTAGGAGCGGTATTGGGACAAAAAGACCTGATTCCTTATGCCATCTACTATACAAGTAAAAACTTGACTCCTTCAGAGTTAAATTATACTGTAACTGAAAAAGAGTTTTTAGCTGTTGTTCATGCCATAAACAAATTCAGACACTATATAATAGGCTATGAAACTTTTGTTCACACAGATCACTCTGAAATTAAATATCTAATGAACAAATCAATTACTAATGGCAGAGTCATAAGATGGTTATTTCTTTTACAAGAATTCAACATCACCATTCTATATAGGCCTGGGAAATAAAATACAGTAGCTGATTTCCTATCTAGACTCCAAAACATTAAAGACAACACCCCAGTTGAAGATCAATCCCTTGATGAATATCTTTTTGCAATTTCTACTCAAACTCCTTGGTTTTCTGACATTGCTAATTATTTAGTTTCAGGGAAATTTCCTTCAATAACGAATGCAAGAGACAAAAGAAAGATCATTTATGACAGTGCAAAATATTCATGGGTTTCTAATGAGTTATACAAAACAGGTCCATATTTTATCATCAGGAGATGTGTTCGGGAAGATGAGATGCCTAAGATCCTCAAGGCATGTCATGATGAACCTTGTGGCGGACACTTTGCTGATAAAAGGACAGCTTATAAGTTCCTTCATTTAGGATACTATTGGCCATCCCTTTTTAAAGATGCTAAAGAGTATGTCAAAAGGTGTGACAGTTGCCATAGGGTAGGGAAACCTTCTCCTTCAGGTGAGATGCCATTGCAACCTCAGGTACATATTGAACCTTTTGAGAAATGGGCCTTAGATTTTGTAGGACCTATTAGTCCTCCATCAAGACAAAATAAATATATATTAGTTTGCATTGATTATATTACCAATTGGGTAGAGGCCAAGCCATTACTTTCTGCTACTGAAGCATCTGTAGTTAATTTTCTTTTTGAGTATATTTTTACTCGTTTTGGTGTCCCAAGGGAAATTGTTACAGATCAAGGAGCTCAATTCACATCAAGTCTAGTGGAAAAAATGATGGAGAGGTACAAAATCAGACACAGAAAATATACTCCCTATCATCCACAAGAAAATGGTCAAGTGGAATCTACTAATAAGGTCATTGAAAGGATCCTAACAAAGACTGTTCATTTACATAGAAGAGATTGGGCAGACAGGCTTCCTGAAGCCTTGTGGGCCTATAGAACTACATGGAGAAGTACAACAGGCCATACTCCTTATGAACTTGCTTATGGAAAACAAGTTTTGTTTCCCATAGAGTTTCAGATTCAAACTTTTAAAATGGCAGTTCATCTAGGACTTGATCTAAGAGAAGCACAAAAGCACAGATTGGAGCAGATTAATGAATTGGATGAGATCAGAAAATATGCAGTCTAGAAAACAAGTATAGTCCAGCAACAAAGGACTAGATGGCATGATAAGTACATCAAGGAAAATAAATTCAAAGAAGGTGACTGGGCCCTCTTGTTTGATTCAAAGTTCAAAGATTTTCAAGGTAAATTCCAAACACATTGGCTTGGGCCATATGAAGTTATGAATTTTTTTGACAATGGAGCAATAAAAATGAGGACAATAGATGAAGAGAAGGTCACTTTTCTTGTAAATGGTCATATATTGAAGCTGTATCATAAGCCACTTTCAAGAGAAGAATTTATCAAGAGATTCCAGGAAAACAATGATGTGAAGTTAATGAAGAAGAATTCTTCTTCTTCATCAACTTAATTAAATTTCCTGAATTCGAATGTATGAAAAATAATAATAATAATAATAATAATAAAGTATAAACATGAAAACTAATCACTGATTAGCATGTTTATACAGAAAAGATAAAGTGAAAATCAGAATCCTTCTGACACTTTAGCTTTTCAAATTTGTTTTTTTTCCCTACAAGCAGCTATCATAAAATCATAAGTGATCACATTCCACTTATGATACATTTCATTCCATTCATTCATAACTCATTCACTCCATTTCATAGTCCATCTCATTTCCATTTCATATTTCTAAATTTGATCTCTTTCTGCAAATTGAGTATTACAAATCATAAGTTGCAGACCACTTTTTATGCCACTTCATATTTGTGATTCATTCCATTCCATTATATTCCACTTCATTCATGCTCCATTCCACCATATTTCATGATCCATGATTAATCCATTTCATACTACACTCCATCCATGTTTCAAATCATTTAATTTCATGTTTCAAAGCTCCTACAGGTATATTCTGCAGCCAGATATTCTGCAGTCAGACATTCTGCAGCCAGTCAGACATTCTGCAGCCAGCCAGACATTCTGCAGCCAGATGCCCTACAGGCAACTATCCAGAAACCACTTGTTCAGTAGCAAATTGACCTTGCACACCTATGTCAACAAGAAAAATAAAAAGGGATCATGAATACTGAAGAATCAATTATTTTAAAAAGAAGACAAAGCATATTAAAACCACAAAAATCAATGGAAAGGCTAAGGTAAAGTTGTGAAATTATTATGATGACAGTTTATGAAAGTTATAGTATAGTTAAGTCATGTATTATTCATAAAGTTATTTTTATTATTCGTGTTGATCAAGCCTATTAAATCTATCATAAAATCCTTGGAAAAAATCCCATCCATTCCGCCATACCAAACCATCATTTATTAAAAAAATTTAACGGTTAGTACTAAAGTGACCTATTCGGTCACGTCACTAACCCGAAGTATTCAGTGATGATTTTGAATTTCTCATGAGATTTTTCCACGACATTTTCTTTCATGATATCTCTCAAACTCATTAATTCATGTGAATCACCTTCACCGTATTTCACTCATTTCGTAACCACTTCATATCATCTTTCCGTAGCTAATTCCTGCTGCATAAGAAGAGAAGGCATATTTGGGGTGAGAACAACTATCTGCAACCATTCTTACCATGAATAGAAGAGCAGTAACGAAGCAGTAAATTGAAGGTTGAGAAAAGAAGCCATGGGTCTCATTGTAAGGTCCGAACCAGTCGGAACCAAATACTTAGAGGGTTACCCACAAATTAGAGAAATGCTACAGCAGGTTGGGTAGTTACATTTTTTGGAAAATTTCAATGGTTTTCATAAGGAGGTAACCAATACATTTTCATGGTCCTTCAATGGAGCAGAGGTTGAAATAGGAGATTTCAAGTTCACTATTACAGAATCCTTCATTGCAGAGGCAACAAAACTACCAAGGCAAGGTGAACGATGGTTCAAAAACAAGGAATTTCACAACGAGGCATGGAGACAAATGCTCAAAACACCAGGTATGGATATCTCAGTCTTCAAGAAAGGCATCCCTAGCTCAGCACTGAAGAATAAATGGTGAAATATGTTGCTCATTTTGCAAAAGTTTATAACTTGTGAGGGAAGGTTTGGTACCTTATATGTTTATCACATTCGGCTTATGATGCATTTCTTAGATGAAGAAATCAGTTTACCCTTCTTCTTACTTCATAGCCTAAAGAGAATGGCCTCTAATGTTCAAAAGAGGGTTCAATTCTTGGAAACCACTTTGTATCACCGTAGCCTAGTTAAAATCCTAATTGAACATCATTTGAGAAAAGTGGGAAACAATTGGGATGAGTTCCTAGTGAGGAATCACTTTGAAGAACCCAAGGAATCTCCATCTGAAGGCAAACTTGTAAGAAGAAGCAGGAGAGGGAAAATTTCCAAATCTGTTGAAATTAAAACTGGTAAGTCTATATAAGAGGACAGTGAGGAGATTATTTCTAAGAAATTGGCTGAAATTAAGAAACAACTTAAAAAGGAGAAGATAATAAGAAAGTATGCCAAGGAGAGAGGTGAGGGACCATCTAAACTAAGACGAAGCCATAGGCTTAGAGGCATATTAAAGAAGACAGGAGTTAAGAAAATAGGCATCATAAACATTGAAGATGAAGAGACACCAGCTGATAAATCTCCTGAATACCAGTACGAAGAGGATATTGATGAAGAAACTCCAGAGATAGACCCAACACAACAACAAATCTATAATTATGTTGAGACATTAGAAAGGAGAGCCTCAGAAAGAAGAAGAAGAACTCCTAGCCCACCAAGATTTGCAATTGAAGTACTAAGAAGAGATAAATATGAACTGGAAGTACTTAATAGGCACATAAAAAATGAAAATGAAATTCTCAGGGAACAAGTCAAGCTGAAGAGTAACATGAACACAACTCTTTCTCTGCAAATGGTAAAACTGTACAAGGCTAATGATAAGTTGAAAAAGAAAAACAAAAATTTGAGTAGGGCACTTATAAACCTGAGATTCAAATTGTTCATAAGGAAGCCTAGGAGGTCATTGAACTTCAGGAAAAGCATAAAAAGGAAGTTGTACGTCCTAGCAGAAGTTTCAGAATACATGGATTAATTGCATGAGGTCATGCAAAAGCCTTGCAATGGGGGTATGTTGAGCCCCAAAGATGTCCTTCTCTTTCACCAAATTTCACTTCAATTCCTTTGTACTTTATCAGCTATAGGCTTAAAAGATCAATAGGATTAATTAAAGTCACTTTAGGAATGCATATAATGACTGAATTGCTATATTTTCATGGTTCTGTTGTTGCAGTAATTTTTGACTAGACTCAGCTACAGAATGCAGCCATTCTGTAGTCAGTCGCCTATTTCGCAGCTATCTTCATGTTTACATAGGTTACAGGTGTCACTTAGAGGAAAAACACATATGGTTGAAATCCAGACTTCATCTACATCATTACTTTTCCTCTACAAAGTCTGAGTAAAAACCTCCAAGTGGTTATGCACGTGGAAGAAATCAAAACTAAGAGGCAGACTTCTACCAGAACAAGAACTCTGCAGATGTTTTCAGCAAGAGTACGAGGCTTCCACAAGACTTCTAATTTGATTTTAATTGGGAAATACACTTATCCCTATTTCCTCTCAAGGGTAGTTATGTATTTATTTTATAATAATGACTCGGGAGACCGAGAGACAGTTAGCTAGATTGATGTTTTATTTTTAGATCTCAAAAATCTGTAATACTCTGTTTCTAAAGTATTTTTCCTTTAATGAAAGACATTCAACTTCATTGCATGATCTAAGGCAATATTAAGGACATTTGTATGCTAATATGGTGGTAGAGGGCCCCTACTGCCCGAGAAGATCTGTGCATATTGTTTAGATAAGTAACTTTAACTCTGTTTCATTCCTAATTCAAGCAACTTTTTGAACTCTATGTTTTATGCTAACTTACATCGAATATTACAGGCAGTCTTATTCTTATAAATTGTTCCAAAATATCACTATACTGAATGAGAGATAGCTATAATATTTTAAGAGATTAGTTTAATTTTAGTTCAGTTGTAATACTCCGGAGATTAATTGCACTCTAGCTAAGTTCTGTTCACTGTATTTCAAGTTTGATTGATTGCATTCTAGTTCAGTTATGTTTAATGTATTTTAAGTTTAGTATTTAGCTGTATTTTTGTTCTGTTCCATTAGACTTCAAGGCCTTAATTATTTACAAATCACCCTTGTTATTAATCTCTTCCAACACATCATCATATAGATAAGAATTAGTGATATCAGTTCGAGGCCTTGACTGTTCTGCAATTTCTTATAATTTTACAAATATCATTTTTTCCAAAACTATTCCAAAATATTTCTAACTCTCGAATGAGGCTCAGTAGTGACAATTTGAGATGCAGATTAATTTCAGTATCATAAGTTAATTTAGAGTAGGGTTCCTTACTATGCTACAGAGAATCTTTTCCAATTGTGTTCCAACAAATTTCTAACCATGGATGAGATTTTTGTGATATTGTAAGTTGTTGTTTACTTAGAAGAACCTCATTGCATTAAGATTATCCTTTTCTCAAGCTATTCCAACATACTTCTAATGAATGAATTGGACTGACTTCATGTTATGAGTTATTTTTCTTGACAAGTTTTTCATTTTCTGTTCTTAGGTGCCAAACATAGTTTAGAATAGCCTTTGCTTTGTTTTTAGTGTGACCAGTAACTTCTCTTTGTTAGAAACTTAGTTATTTTCCTCTTAGCATAAAAACACAAAACCAAAAACACTAGAAAAACACTAAACACAACGAAGTAGGGAGCAGATACCTAGGCACATATAGTGCACTTCACTTCAACAGTTTACTAGCCCTGGTTGACAATTTATGACATCAATTTAGGAACACTAAGTTGAGAAGACACCGACCATCAAGAAGAAAGGCCTCTATACTCTGCTACCTAACCCTAGTCGACCTTGGGAATCCATCTCCATGGATTACAAGTTGGGCCTTCCTTCTACTAAGCATGGAAACGACTGTTTTTTCATGGTCATCGAGAGATTCTCAAAGATGGCCATTATGGTGGCCTGCAAGAAGAATATCACAATAGAAGCCATTGCTAAAATATTCTTTGAATGAGTGTGGGTGCACTTTGGTATCCCACAATATATCATATCAAATCGCGACAGTAGGTTCCTTAGCATATTTTGGTCTAGCCTCTAGTTAATGTTGGACACCAAGCTCACCAAGTCCACAGCTTTCCATCCCTAAACTGATGGTCAGATAGAGGTCGTCAATAGGATGATTGTATAGATTCTACGCATGTATAATCAAATCATCCACGTACATGGGATGAGAGCCTCCCCTCTGTACAACACAATTATAACTGGGCTTTCCACAGATCAACCGACCACATCCCATTTTAGGTGGGCTTGGGATTCCAGCCACTATGTCCCATTGACATAGCCATGCCATTTGCGTCTACTCAGGTTGATTTGGCTCGTGTCCAGTCTAAAGATGACAAAGTGAACAAATTCATCGAGCACATTCAGCACATCCGCCAATAGGTTCATGACATATTGGACAGAGCCAATGATAAGTACAGCAATGACATGATCAACATCGGGTTCTGTTAGCAACCTATAATATAAGGGTCATAATTTTGACTTGACTGTTCATAATCTTGTAAATCTGTACATACTTTGCCTTCTGCAAGTTGTATTCACATATTTTTGTAAAAAAATCAAAAAAATAAAAATAAAAAAGAGGGTAAAAAGTCCTAAAAGACCCCAAAAGAAAAAAATGAATGAAAGATGAAAGTGTGCAAGCATAATTGCCACTACTTTTTACAATTTTGACTATGGTAGAGTGTCAATAAATGCCATACTCCATGATGAGGTAAACATTTTAATCTTGACTTGTCATGTTTCAATTTCACTTGTTGTAGATAGAGAATAATGAGTTTTCATACAGTTTAATCATGACAATTCAGTAGTTAGGTAGAGAAATAAAATGAATCCAACAGTTTAATCTGGATTCATGGATGAAATGAGTGTAGAATTAGATAGTTTTTCTTGCTTTTAGAAAGAATAAATGCCGTGAAGGTTGCTAGCTTAAATGCACCTTACTACAAAGGAAGAAAAAATGTTAGCATGGTAAGCTGGGTAGGTAGAAGAAGGTGAAAAGTCTCAATGTAAATATCATTCATCATGGGCTGCAAAATAACTAACTTCCCCTTCCCATAGTCATGAAACATTCTAAACTATCAGTCAGAAAGGCTCAAGGCATTTCCTTGAATTTTGTTGGGACCGGACCCAAGGCTCTATGACTGATCAGTTGAAAGTATAAAATGTCTATATTAAATCCCTAAAATCACATCATTTACCATTCATGCATTCATTCCCCTAAATAATCCTAAGTAAAACTCCATTTTTACTTAAAGGCATTATAATTCCCATTTGATTAACTTCCTACATCATTTGAAAACATTAAGCCCTCAAAATAACATTATATCATAAGTTAAGTGATAAGATCAATGCAAATTATCTTTTAAAACTCATTTTACTTGTTATGTTTATGTGTTTTTAGTATACCGTGTCCTATTCTCATATTAACTTTAACTTATATATTAACTCCCTATAGAAATGACCTTTTCCTATTATATATAACTCCTTTTTATATAATAAACCCAAAAACCCACTTATTATAACTTTAGCCAAAGTTATTTAATCCCCACATGTTTAAATAAAAACCCACATTATACCCCCTTTGGCTAAAACTATCCTTATATATATATATATCCCACCCCTATGCTAGTTAAATCACCTTGGTTTAATTAACCATATAATAAAAAATATATGAAAAACCTTTAAACATGTTTTATATGTGTTTAAAGAAAAAATTTCCCGAAGCTTCATTTAAACTAAACTTCAAAAGAAATAACCCTATCTCCTTGTATATTTTCCCTTGCCCAACTCCCTAACCTAAGGTTAAAATCCTAATCTGAGTTAAAATCCGCCATATATACCCCATATCCCCTAACTGCCAGTCTTGACCTCAATTAAATCCCAATTTAAAACCTCCCTAGATCATTTTTTCATTGAAAACGTTGGTTTTCTGTATGAAATTTAACCAAATCCATTTCATTATCGGGGTTAATATCAGCCCTCCGATCCCCTCCATTCATTTAATCCAACGGTTAAAAATCAACTCGACAATTTAATACATTTCCATCCCTTTCCCCATTGCGTAGAATAATAACCGTCTAATCTTCATCCATTAAAAGATCCTATGGCCCAAAATGAACCCGATGACTTTATTTTCCCCACTCCTTTCATTTTAAATCATGACTCTTCGCTTGTCAAAGCCAAATCCGACGGCTGATACCTCATATCGCGCCCATAAAGTAAACGACCAATGTTTTGGAAAAGTCGCGCGATATGGGTGGTTTTCCCAAACCACCCTGCGTTGACGTGTCATAAAATGATTGAATCGCGTTCGAAAAGTGATTTACCACTTACCGCTTTATAGCTATGCGAATACCACCCAGTCGTATTCTGAAACCACTCCCGCCTAACCTTTAGTTAATATAGTTTAACTATAGTTTAAACTATGGTTTAATACGTTAAAACCCAATGTTTTCATAACATTTCTATTCGCGCCAGTAAACCTTTGAGAGCCTGTGCAGAGCCCTTTTCACCATTTTCGAACTTGCCAGTGAACCAATGACCAGTTAATAAGCCATTTTCCCTGCAATTCAACCACGAAGAGCCACAGTGTCCTCTCGTAGACCAAATTTCCAGAAATTGAAGATTTTCGAAGCACCTGCAACTCAAACGATAGCAATTATACCTGTAAAGGAATTTATCGTCAAACTTATCCACCAAAACTTCAATTTCAAAGCAAAAAGCACCAATTTTTATGTTATTTCCTGAAATTATCCTAATTACCCATATAAAGCTTGCAAAAAACATCCATAATACAGGGGAAACGCTGTCAAATTTTCCCCAGAATCCCTCATTTCCGTTTTTTCAAGTTTTATCCATTCTCTGGTCATTTTCACTGCTGGAATTGATCATAGCTTTTCTTCTGAGTATTAAAACCCTCTTTCCAACTAAAACTATGCTCAGAACCCTATTTTACCAGAGAAAATCTCCAAAATTCCCTTGTTTCCAACAGAAGAACTCAACAAACAGTCTAAGCTTGCTCTGTTCAGTTAAAAAATGACAAAGAAACAAGTAACCCCCAAATCAGGAGGCCCAAAAAGTCAGAAGAAGGCCTCTGCTAATATCCCTCAGCCTGAGTCTTCTAAACTTGATAAACCCACCTCTGCACTCACTGCTGATTCCATAGAAGTTGTCAAACCTGTCCAACCTCCAGTTACTTCACAAGAAAATAGTCCTCTGGTTGATCTTGATTACAGAATATTGGACCCTTCAGTAGAGTTCAATCTACTTGATGTCTATAACTGGTGTTTTGGCAAATCTGTAGAGAAAGGTGATAAAGATATACCAGTCTATGATTCCAATCTGCCAAAGTACATTGTCCCTCTTACTCATTCAGCCCCTGATTTTGTTAGATTGTGTCAGTCCAATTATCTTCCAGACCAAAGGTGCATTGTCAATAAAGAAAGAGAGGTCATATTTTACATCAATGCAGAATCCATAAACTCTATGCTGCAACTAAACCCTGACCCCAATGCTGCTTCATTGTCAATAGAGGATTTAACTCAGCTTTACTTAGACCTTGATTTTGCTTCTAAATTCAAAGTCCTCTAGAATTTTTGTCCCAAACAGGTTGATATCCCTAAGCTCAATCCTCCATTTCATACTTTTGATTTTCCAAATGAAACCAGACAGATTGTCTCCATGTTATCATTCATACTGGGATATAACAGTGATGAATTCACTGATGTTGCTATCCTAGGTTTTCTGTCTACTATGAGTCCTGGTTTAGATATACCTCATATCTACTTCATATTTTTTGTATTATCGAGCAGATAAGTTTCCTATTGAGTTTCATAAGATAGATCCGGAAGGGAATGTACTTTTCAGCTTAGAAGTCTACCATCAATTTCTAAGAAAATGTCAGGAATACAACTATACTTTAATGACTGTTTAGTACCTACTATAAATTTATCTTTGCTAGAATGACCTTTGCACTGAAACAGGCCAATTTTGTTCCTACAAATTATCCTATATTATAAAACAGGATTGGTACTTATACAAGAATTGTTAATAAGATATTTATATATATGGCACTCTTTATCTTACATAAATTTCCTATATTTTTGACAACAGAATATTTTTAGAATACTTTGAGACAATCATGATCCGTATGAAGTCAATTTCCATAGCCCTAGAAAAAGACTTACCAAACCGAAAATCGTTCAGCTATTCATCGAACAACAAAGAAGGAATGAAATTAATGTCAAGTTGAAAGAATATAAATTTACACAAAATTTTATGTGGAAATATGATCCCCAAGTTATTTTAAAATCAAATCATAATCCTTGGCAAATTGTCTCGTTTTCTTGCATGATCCCAAGCCCCAAATTGAAAAATATGCCAATAAACTTGAGTGGGAGCCAAATACTTTATTTGATGATGACTCACAAGGCATGCAGAGAAACAATGGAAAGGATAAACAGGTGAATCAAAAACAGGTGATTACAGTGAACAAAGAAGCTTAAATTGTTCATAAAAGAAGCAGAAAGGAAGATAGTTTCACAACTGAAACTATTCTAGATAAAAGATTTAGAATTCCCTACAGTAAGAAAAGTAAATTGACTGATGAAGAAAGGGATAAAGCTGTTAATATTTAAGATAACAATGGTCATGAAACTGATGATGAAGCAACAAGGATAGTAACTAAAACTCTTAAAGAGCTTCAAAATGTCAAACTTGGAGCACAGCAGTAAGACATAGTCATGGTGGATAAACAAACAAAGGTTGATAAGCCCTCTTTTTCTAAAGAACCTGACAACACAGAGTCAGATATTCAAATCAGGTTTAGACAAATCAAGGAAAAGAATGAAGAAATCAAAAGTGAAGCATATTCCAAGTTCCTTAAAGAAAATCCTGGGAATAAATATAGACTCCTTTTAGCTTTTGATTATTCTTCAAACAAATTGGTGATGCCATTTCTCAAGCCCACATTAGCTGAACCAAAAACAATTGCAGATTATTCGAAGACAGACCTTGAAGTTGATGCAGATGTTGTCCATGAGTTGGACCAAATAGAATTCTAGAGAAGCAATACAGAGATGATGTATTCTAAAATAGTCAATAAGACTATGAATTCTTTCAGGCTTGAGAAAACACTAATAAACTTTCAGAATCAAATGAAATTGGATAAAGCCTCATTATATGCCAATAACTTAAGAATCAAAGCATTGGAGGACATAGTAATTGAAGCAGGAGCTGACCTAGCAAACATTGAAGGGGCAAAGGTTATAATCAAATAGAAAAATGAAGACATAGCTGCTCTCAGAAAGCAACTAAAATTGCCTCAAAGTGAAAATCCCCAAGCAAAAGAAATCCTTCAGTAGAAGACAGAAAATGATGAACTAAAACAACTTGTTCTAAAGATGACAACCCAGATAAAGGAAATGGAAAGCCAAATAGAAGCTTTCATGCAAGAAAATGAAAATCTGAAGAAAGCTCAATAGGTTTTCATTCCTACAGTGACCCCAACTGTAAGTACAGTTGTTCCGTTTAAATTTCCAGAACACTTGGCACCGCTAGGAGTATTGGAAACTGAAGTGCCAATCACTTCTAATGACATCTCTGCCTCTTCTTCATCGACCTCACAGATAAACATAGTAGAGGAAAAAGCTGCAATGATCAGAGCCATGGAAGATATGTCTATAAAAGATAAATAAATACTCAGTTTGAAAGGCATCATGAAAAATCTGGAAACTTCTAAAAGAGATGCCTTAATTACTTCCAAAGGACATGAACAGAGGGCTGATAGATTACAGGAACAAGTGAAAATTCTTCAACAACAGGTAAATCTTACTGAACAGTTTGTCTACGTAAAGAATCATTTGTGGACAAAAATCACTGAAGGCATTCACTCACAATGGTCTTCTATCCAAATAATATATGAGCAAAAAGATCTGCTACAAGCTGCCTTAGCATAAATTGATAAAACAAAAAAGGAACTTGGCAACAAACCACCTCAAGCAGTTCAGCTCATATCATTCTTAAACAGTAAAAATAGAGAAGAACTAGCAGAATTAAAAATTCCAGACAGGACAGAGGCTATACTGGAAATCAAAAAGGTCCTAACAAAAAGAAACATCATGAATAATTTGGAAGATAAGTGTGACAATATGAACATATAAATTAACAAATTCAAGATTAAGTATGACTTGCTACTTGAAGTAGGACTTACAGACATTTATGCATTGAATGACAAATTAATGTCACGGAAGGACTATGACCGAAAAAACAGAGCTCATGCTAAGGAGCAAGCTAAACAGCCTTTGCCACAAGGATCTCCAAGTGGCAAAGTACTACTTCAATATTTTGAAAATTTATTCTTTTTGGAAAATGAAATCAAGCATATGTTCATAGTAAAGCCAAACTTTGCTAAATATACAGAGGCTGATGAAAGCTATGGGAAACTAAAGAGTATAAATATCCCAATAGCTCAACAATGACAAGAATTCACAAATCTGATGTGAATTTGACAGGTAAAAGATGCAGGAAAATCACATGAAAGATCATATTTTACTGTTACCTTAGGGTAAAAATTCAGGGTTAAAGTGTATCAGATTGTCAAAGAGTATCAGTAAAAAGAATGTTACTGCTGGTCATTTTTCAATTACAATAGTAAAACAGTGAAAATCAGATGATAAAGAGTACCAGAGTTGAAATTCAAAGGAAGGAATGTTCTACAACCACCTTCCACGAGAAGATGCACCTAATTCCAGCAATGCTCACAGCACATCAAAAGTATTTTTAATTACAATAATCAGTTCTATATTTCCTTGTAAAAAAGAACAGCTTGCAAACTGTTTTGCTGTTGTCCCTCTTCTTATGTTACATTTCCTATTTTTCCTTAAAATATTATCTCAAACTTTGAGATATTTTGTAAACAATTTATGTGTATAAATACTTCATTATTCGAAGTATTCAGTGTGGAATAAAATTTCTCAAGACTACTATAGTCATTTTGCTGGACATATTGAAGTTGGTGTGGGTCAATTAGTGAAGCAGTAGACTGGATATGAGATTAGAGACATCATAACTAAGGATTCTCGTGGTGACAAGATAATTCTCGTCTTTTTCCTATTTTTAGTGTTTTTCTTTAAAATTTTACATACATTCATTTAATGTGTTTCTATTCTTTAATGATCAACTAAGGAGAAATTAAACAGGATTAGTGATAATAAGCTCCTTGTTTTAAACTAGTTGGCATTTTTATGTTTTCCGCTTGATAACCGGACCATAGAATTCTTAATTTCTCTAGGTCCCAATTTGATCCCCTCCTTCAATCCTTTTTTTTGTAACTTAAGGATTCTTAAGTGCCCTTTTGTTCAAATTTCACCCAATCCATCAACAAAGCCTATTCAAAACCTTAGAAGGTCATCTGCCCTGCCCTTAGTACATTTGCATCTTTAATTCTTATTTCTTAGCTCTACTTGCCTAGAAAGTTGACTCCATAGCCCAATGTTCTGGTAGATCCCTCTGGTTTACCTTGAAAAACTTTTTATTCCCACCACACTTTCAAAATAAGTCCCACTGTACACTCATAGCTAGCCTAAAACCCAATTATAAAACAAAGTTAAATCTTTAGGAGAGATCCCTCTCCGGAACTCAGGAATGCTAGATCCTGAATTCTAAATGTTGTTCTTGGTTACCCCTGGTGTTTTTAACTACAAAAATCCCCATCCCACAACCTGAGAATTACTAGGGTGATAACAAGTGTATGTGTTACAATCAGCCATAACAACTTATGTACCCTCTGTTGCAGTGAAGGATATTCTGGTACGGGGTGACATTGAAGGGAAGACGAGAAAATGGATAGCTAAAATATAGGTGTATGAACTACAGATAAAGCCTACTAAACTCATCAAAGGCCAGGGGCTAGCAAAAATATTTTTTGAATCCAAATTTCAAGCTTTGGGAATAAATCTGTCTATGACAAGAGGAGAGGCACGGGAGGACACAGGTGCACACCAAGGCATAGAATCTTCCGCTCAGACAACACATGTCAATTACCTCCTATCCTCATGGTATAAAGATATAGTGGAATATATTTTAACGCTGAGGTGTCCCCCTCACTATGATAAAACCAAGTATCGCACTTTAAGACTGAGGTCTCAAAATTACATTGTGGCAAATGGGCAACTCTATTGGAGAGACCTGGCTGGAATCTTATTATTGTGTTTGATAGAGCAATAATTTGACCACATGATGACCGAGTTCCAAAAAGGGATATGCGACGGGCATTACAGTTGACGATCCATAGCACATAAGATTCCAAAGGCAGGGTTCTTCTGGCCTAAGTTGTTCGGCGATGTACATGCCCGAGTCCGGGCCTACGAGAAGTGTCAGGCATTCACCGAAAAACAAAGGTATGCACATCTCCCATTAATTCCAGTACATGTTGAGGAACCTGTTAAAAAATGGGGGATTGACTTCATAGGAGAGATTCACCCTACCTCTAGCAATCAACATCGATGGATCCTCACT
This sequence comes from Pinus albicaulis, assembly GCA_034641835.2. NCBI lineage: Eukaryota > Viridiplantae > Streptophyta > Pinopsida > Pinales > Pinaceae > Pinus > Pinus albicaulis. The sequence continues at coordinate 35,036 of JAXQQM020072631.1, forward strand.
TCTACAGATTACTTCACCAAGTGGGTAGAGGTTGTTCCTGCAAGAAATGCTACAGATTCGGTGGTGATCAAGTTCCTGGAGGAGAATATAATAGCTAGGTCCCAGCTAAAATCATTACAGATAATGCCCAGGCTTTCAAGTCAGCGAAAGTTGTTAATTTCTGTCAGCGTTAAAACATCCTACTGAGCCACTCCACTGCGTACTACCCACCAGGGAAAGGGCTAGAAGAATCATCTAACAAGACATTGGTGAGAATATTGAAGAAGACCATCCATGAAAATCAAAAGAACTGGGATTCCCAGCTCAAGTTTTCACTCTGAGCAAATCGCATCACCACAAAAATATCCACAGGGAAGTCCCCTTATGAACTGGTGTATGGCAGGCCGCAGTCTTCCCTATTCATCTTGCATTACCTATGGCCCGATTTTTACAAGAAATTAAGGAGGAGCCAAACGACCTTATCCGAAGAATGAATCATCTAGTGGAGTTGAATGAAACACGGGAACAGGTAAGCCTTAGACTAGCAGAATATCAAGAAAAAATGAAAGGCTTCTTTGACCAAAGAGTTAAAGACAGAGAAATCCAGGTGGGGGACTTGGTGCTGCGATGGGATTTTAGGAGAGCAGACAAAGGGAAACATGGGAATTTCAACCCCCTCTAGTTTGGTCCTTTCAGGGTCGCAGGTCAGAGGCAACAATACTTTTTCCCTGGAGAACTTAGAAGGAGATATACTTGAGTTGCCCGTTAATGGGCAGTTCCTCAAGTTCTATTTTCATCACTTACGAGGGAAAATCCATCTCTTTGTATGTATCATTCCACTGTCTATACTCCCTTTTGTTTACATTCTTCCCATTTCATCTTACATATCATATTTCATGTTATCTTCCATTTTTTTTCCACTTTACTATTGGTATAAAACTTTGTCTAATCAATAAGTATTTGTGACTTCATGAGCCCAATAAAGCATAGGCATTCAGGGTCTGCAGGTCCTCAATGCACTTAGAACAACATGTTATCCCTAGATGGAGCCAATGTTGGCCTGTGATTGCACATAACATGGAGAGGTGGTCCCTATAGGGAAATCATAGGGAAGAGGTAGTGAAGCAGTTATCATTAGCAAAGAAAAAAACAACAGAGAAGTAGTTAAGACAGAAAAACAGCAAGGGAGAAGTAAGGACCGTTGATCTGAGCATCTGGAAACGGCGGAGATTAAAATTGCAATCACAAATTGCAAGTGTTGCAAGATAGGCCCAAAGGGTAAAAGTTAAAGATGTCGAAGTGTGACGTGCGATGGCGATGGGACCCAGCCACTCGCCACACTTCCTTTCATTCCACTTCCCTTGAAAATCACTAAAATTCTAAAACCCTACCTTTTCCGCCTTTCCGCTTCATTTCTCTACTTTACCTTTTTCACCGCTATATCATTGTTTCTCCTCTGATTTTCCTATCTCCCCGATTGCGATTAAAGTGGGCAAGTTCCCCTGACACGTCACCCCTTCCTCCCCCGCTATCCATCGCACTTCGCAAACATAATGACTTACAGTTTAGGTGCCCGCAATGCATTTCTTTTAATTTGCGATGCGGCGTTTGGCCCCGCCACAGTAGCTCTGCCCCCCACTTCTCAACCGCTTATAACAATAAGCTAAGATCTACGATGTGCAATGCAGTCGACCCCACTTTCCCTTGACACATTGCTTACCTCCTCCCTGCGCTTCGCACTTCACATCCTTTAAAGTTTAGCTCCATTTTTTAGTGTTAAGAGTTGTGATCTGCGGGCAACGGTCGGGTCCCACCTTCCTCCATGTCACCCTTTTTTTCCACCCTCCATCACAGATCGCATATTATAACCTTTCACATCGCAACTAAAAATTAAAACCTGTGATTGCCGATTTGTGATACACCGCATCACATTTATTTTAATTTACCTTTGAAGTACCCGCAACCTATTATGTTTAACTTGTAATGCAGTCAGGTCCCACCTTTCCTCCACGTCACTTACCTTCTCCTCGTGCTTCACATATCACACATTTTAGAGTTTATCTCCACAGCTTCATGGTAAATATTTGTGATTGCGATGAGGTTTGGCCCCACCATAATACTCTCCTCACCGCCCTCCACCTTTCCTCCATCTCCAACCACTCCCTCCTCATCTGATGGTTCTTGTTTCATTTCGCACTCCCCATAGATTTCGAAATTTAACCAATGGGGGGGGGGTCAGAAATGGGCAGTATCCATTACCGCCCACCCTCCATGTGTCATCCTCTCGTCATTTCTCACCCCCCCCTCTCTGATACCGCTTACCAATTGAGACCCCCTATGAAATCTGGTTCCTGTTTTGAAATTCAAAAAAAACACATTGCATGGGCTTTTGAGGCGGAACATGTAGTTATGTTTTATACGATCTTCTCAGGAGATCTCTGCTAAAGAAACATGTGCGCGCAGTACTACAGGCCTCTTCAATATGGATTAAGTGGAAATGACAGTCATCCTGTCCACCTACGACCGCTCCACGCCATATCGTCTTGAAGGATCCCATTATTGGCCTTAATGGGCGATCATGTCCTTTCTATTTTCAGTTTAATTTCGATGATTTTGCTAGTGAAATCTTAATTTCACCCTATTCCTATTTTAATTCTCTCAGTACAGAAGCAATTGCTCAATGTACGCTCTGCAAGTTAGGCAGGATGTTTTGATTTCATAGATATGGGTCGATCATAAATGATTAAGTACCATAGACCCTTGAAGAGAACTCTATATATTGTAATTTCTAAGATAAAAGTAGTGTTCTGGAATTTTGAAGAATTTTGTTGTAGTTTGTATGATTGTGCTCCCTATGCTCTGAGATACATATTTGGGAGTGTTGTTTAAAATTAATATAATACATAATTGTTATTTGGATTCCAGATGGAGCAATGAGTAGTATGTATCTATTTCCTTCTATTATCAGTAATCTCATTTTTACGTGTAATCATTTTCATGATATGTTACTTTGATTTGTTCGTGTAATGTAGATGCTGGTAGTCTGCAATTTTATTCATGAATTCGTGCCTGAATAATGCCCGGGTGTTAACACTCATGTTTTAATCTTACTGCACTCCCTTAATTCGTGCTCCGCGAATCTCTATTTTTGCCCATATCTCATTCATATCCGCTTCCTCTAAGGTCGCGGGGGACAGATTCTTAAATCTCTTAATCTTGTCTCTTGTGGGTTCCTTCTTCGTTCTTCCTCAACGCCTCTGCACATTTTAAAGCTTCTACTCATTGTTTTATACTTGGCCCATTTAAAAGCCATCAAGCCTCACAACCTCTTGAGCCCTCTCACAATATAGTGAATTCACATGAATCAACTCCAAGGTCTTCTCCATCCACGAACCAACAAAACCATTGTTCTCTTATCCCATATTTTGTTAGAGGCATTTATAAAAGTGTCCACATTTAACCTCTAATTTTAAGATGTCCTAGGCACTAGTATTTTGCAACTCAAGGTTGTCTCTAGGAGCTACAACAAAATTTGTGGGAGAAAGTAGGAAAAAGTGCAGTGCCTGAAGCAGGAGCGCAACACCTCCCAGGTAAAAGTGCAGTGCCTTAAGCAGGATCATAGTTCCCTCTCTGTCAAAAGCGTAGCACCTCAAGCAGGAGTGCAGCGCCTTCCAAAAAACTCGATTTTCTTGCTCGAAATTTTATTTTTTACTTGGAGAGTTTGAGAGCTTAATGCATGAGGATGCAAATGAGTTCCTCCTTGGTCTTTGATGGCACTTTATACTTGGTTAAATTTCATAAGTTGGCTTTGGGACCCACATTTCCTTTTGAACTCAACTTTAACATTGCACTTTACCTTTTGAACTTGATCTTTGGATTTGATCTTTTGGTGGATTTGGAACACTATGACTTTTAGAACATTGACTTATTTGGATGATGGAACCTTGATTATGCAACTACCTTGGAACCATGAGAACTTATTACATATTAAGGAACATAAAATTATACATTGAATTTTGAAATTTAAATTTACAAATCAAACTTTCATAATATAATGTGCTTATTGTCACTCTTTTACTTGCTGGTCTTTTATGCATGCAAATGGTGATTTGATGGACCTTGAAAACCCTAAGTCCTAATGGAGACTCTAACTGAATGAAATTCATGATGAAAATACTGAAATGATGATGACAATGCATGACTAGTGTACACTCAGCAAAGTGGTGAAATGAGCCAGCAAGTAATGAAATTTATGAAAAGAGTGAGGTTTGACCTAAATCTGCACCAAGTGACTAAATTTTTGCATGATGACCTAATGGAATGACAAAAATTTCAGAATCGGACCCTTAACATGACATGAAAGTGTTTATTTTATCATTGGTGGAAGGATGCAAATACTGACACTAACAACCAGTACAATAGCTTGATCATTTCCGTCACTTTTTCTTGCTTTTGTTTCACCTTGCCCCATGGTTACCTGCATAATCACTTATCTCTTGCTACTCTGAGGCGAAGAAAAACATTATCTATTTTCTCAGTTTCCTTTTTAGTTTCATGGATATAATCATATAGGTCATCTTGGTTTCTCAAGCTAGAGATGATACCATGAGGGTCATATCTCCAACAAACATCATGCATTAAACCAAACAAAAGCATTTCCTTTTCAATAATGTCAATTACATTTTTATATCTAGTAATATGAGAGAGTATTGCATACAGGAAACTAAAGAGTGATTTTTTGTTCCTTGAAGAAAAATTAAACTCATTTATAATAATATTTTTCCTTAACACCTCATAGGTGAATATTAAAGGGGTAATAAATTTGGGAAGTCGATAGGGTTCTTTCTCAAAGCCATAAATTCTAATGAGATAGTAATCAGGGTGAAGGAACCAACTAGAAAGGTTATCCTCTTCGGTTAAGCTTAAAATTCTTATATGTTCTTCTGATAACATGTTCAGGGTCTCCCCTAGTAATTTCACTCTCAAGTAAAAATAGAAACGAACAACAAATCCAGAATATACCCATGAAATCCAACCATGATATTTAATGTCTGTCGATTGGTAAACTTCCATTTGTACTTCATTTTTATCTTTAATTAAATCTAACAATTTGGTGGACATGGAGAAGGTGGGATAGTTAAGCAGTATCAAATGTATCAAGTAAGTACAGTATCGAAATTATTTGAATGGACCTACAGTACTAAAATCAACAATTGTGGCTCTAGCTAGATATTTAGGAAAGTTAATAGCCACTTATTTAGGGTTATCAATTATGAGATAAGTAGTTAAAAATATGGCATCATCCATTTTAGAATATTTAGCAAGGCCAAAGACCATAGCAAGGAGGGAAATCGGGGTCTGAAATAAGGGTTTAAGTAGGTTGATAGGCAAAGGAAATTCTAATTTCTAGTTTTGAACTGGGGTATCAATAAATTCAAAAAAAAAAAATATAATTTTTCCTCCTATGCTCAAGTTATCAACTCCTCATCAAACCCTTTATCTATAATGTCAACCCCTAAGTCATGTAAATTTAAGATCTTATCAAAATCAGCTTTAGTAAATTCTAAGAAAACTCATTTATCGACTAGGGAGATAATAATTTTGGTCTCATAATTAAAAATTTTGGCCAAGAGTAAGATGGAGTCGAGGTCAACATGGACATCAGGCAAGGTAGTTGTTAATACACCTGATTGGACTAAAAATATTCATCTTGAGATTTATCTATAGATAAACTCAAGTTCCATTTTAGAGTTAAGATATTGGTATTGTAGGCTTCGGTATCCCTAACTCTTGCTAATTCATTAATATAGAATTAATTTGATAAATATTCACTCATTAATACAATTTAACCGTGAATTTTCTCAGCATAGTGGTGGAATAACGAATGGGTACTTACCTGGTAAAGATAATATAATAGGGTGGGGCTCCATTTTGAGTTAAGTGCAGGAATGAGAGTGAAATCATGCAATCCCCACTGCAGCAGCATGCAAGAGGAATGGTTCCCGTCATGGAAAATATAAATTGAAGTTGGTAGAGGAGGGAAACAATTAATTGATGTTTTATTTTAAGTGATATGTACATTTGTCATAAATTAAATAAATGTAATTAAATGATGCTCCAAAATTGAGTGTTATTCCATCCATCGGGTCTAGCTATCGTCTTTAATTTCCACATATTTTTGCACTTGATGTAACATGATGATCGTTGATTAGAAAATTATTGGACACTTAGATCTCATCGGGTGGGAAAAGGTGTGTTATAGCATGCCCTCTTTCCCACCTGACAGTGGATGAGATTCATCATATGAAAGGGGATCTCACGACTTTGCGGCATTGGTGTGGGAGACATAAGTAAAAAGAGATCATTTTCACACCTGATAGCATATCACCTCTATTGATTTTATTTCTAGATGACCATCATATTTTTAGAATTTAAATTATTGTATAATCCATCAGACGGAGGAAAATTTGTTAAATATATCAAATTGTAGAGCCCGATATAGAAAGACTAATCGTTGATCAATACTTACAGTTAATGGATTGAGCCAAAGAAGCGCTATTTAATATGATCAATATAAATATGAATTGGCCTATTAAACTAGTAGCTCAAATAAATTAAAACCAAGAAATAAAAAATTAGCCTTCAAAATTTAAAGGACTGAGGGTATTATAACCATGTAGGAGAAATAGTAATATAACAGAATCTATGGTGGAAATGGAGGCCTAGAAGGGCACCTGGAAGGCATGTGAGGGTAGTGAAACTCCTGGAAGCAACATGACTAATGGTTGGAGATTTTTGGGCTTGGTACCTTGGTTGTGTGAAGCCTGGAAGGGTACTTGGAAGGCATGTGAGGGCAGTGGAACTCCTAGAAGCCACGGGGTTGTTGGTTGGAAGTTTTCGGGCTTGGTACCTCAGTTGATAGTTGTTGGTTCTGGGTATGCCCCAGGTTTTCAAGAAAACTATTTTTGATTCCATGGAGTCCAATCCCTAGCTTAGGGGTGACCCATTGTTGAAATAAATGAACAACATGGTTTATGGTTGGGTGGAACATTCAAAGACTATCGCCACTTTCCCCATATAAAATATAAGCAATTGTCTAATTTGTTGTATGTATTTTCCACTGCAATATATATATAATGTATCTACATGTTAACTAGATTAATTATGTTATAATGTGTCTATGCTTGTGTTGTGCATATGAGTGTGCATTTAAATATGCATTACAATATGTTGGTAATTCCCATAATAGGAAAAAAATTTAAAGCACAGGTTGCTTGGGGAAACTCTAGTACATAAATTAGGCCTCAAATAAGGTAAGAGTGAGCCAATAATGGTAGAGGTATGTTACAAGTGGTATCAGATCCACGGTTGCAACAATGGGCTTGTATGGGCCAAACATAGACAAAGGTATATGAGGGTTGCAGATAGGATGTTTGATGAAATGGCACAAAAAATTGTTGTCATGAGGGTCGTGTTAATCACCATATATGTGAAAAATTATAGGTTTAATTATTGATGGATAATATTATTTTCAATATATGTATGTTAAGTGAGGTAGAGTGGTGGATGTACGACAAGATTTTGACAAAATATCAGGACAGGACGTGGTATCTTGGACTTCCATGATTTTGGGATATGCTCAAAGTAGAGTTTGTAAGGAGGATTTCATAATGATATTATCTTAAATGGATTTGATAAGGATAATTTTGTTAGAAATTTGCTTAATGAAATGTGTGTAAGATGTGGGCATATTGAATTTGCATGCCAACTATTTGAAAAAAGTTCCATGGAGGAATTTAGGGGAAAAAAACCCAAATTTCTAAGAATTTTTAGAAAATTAATATAAATATGGTAAATATGGTCCAAAGCACAAGTTGGAGTGGCATATAATCGTTGATCTATGGCAACACCATATCCAATAGCCAAGAATCAGTCATGCACACACCCCCCCCCCCATGGTCAAAGTTTAATTCAGGGGCGAGGAGGAAAGATGCACACCATCACCCGATATAGATTGACAATTTACTATCATAGGTTGATGGTCGAGATTGACCAAGGGGATCCCCCTTGTTGTTGATGTTTAATATAAGGGGGGAGGTGTGATTTGGATTCGCACCCAAACCACCATTCCAGATCAACGATGGGGTTGATCGCAAGGCCCCCTTCCCCGAATTTGAATTTAATGGAAAATTCGTTACTCATGAATAATTATTAAAATATCTAGAATATTAATATATCCATGTAAAATAAAAATAAAAAAACCTTTAAGAATGTACTTAATATGAATGAGATAATGAGATGTTACAAATGGTTAGAAATTAATTAATGGAGTAAACAAACACATAAAAATATTTCAGAAACAAAAACAAAAAAAACACTTAAAAAAGAGAGGCACAAATATACGTGGTTCATCCAATTTGGGCTATGTCCACGGAGAAACAACCAATCCTTCCTTTTATATTATCCAGCAAAATGAAGATATACAACCTACAATATATCTGTTGTAGTTTCCTCTTCCCTCTCTATCTTCTCTCTTTTCACTCAGAATAATAATACAAAACCGTAATAAAATTCCCTCATATTAATCGAGTGTTACCTTCTAGGGAAAAAACCTTAAATCAACATAAATTCTACCATTAGATCATCCACCTAATGAACTACCTATATTAACTACGAAATTACAATATTTTACAAGGAAAATTTTTGTCTATTTTTAGCTTGGGGAGTGCTGCTCCCAAACCCCTGCCACGGGGGGATCATAAAATTGCAGTTTCCCCCTTGGAACGCTAATGGCAATCATACAACTAGTATTTCCACCACATTAGGAACAAGGATCCAACACAACTGAAACAAAAAACCTCTAAAAAATCAAGAAGATAATTCAACTCCACACCCAACAATATCACATTGGGAGACTAATAAACTCCATTATTGCTTCACTTTCTCGACAATGACTCCAATAGGACCCGTCTCTTTCTCACTTTCACCATCATACATGAAGACCAATTGAAACTGAGTAGAATCTTAGTTTCTCCCTTGTTACCACTTTTGTTAACATATCTCGAGGATTTTGGCTAGTGTGCATCTTTTTTAGCTTAGTCTATCCATCTTCAAACACTGATCGTATGAAATCGTACTTGATCTGTATATGTTTAGTATTTTCATGAAATGTTGAGTTCTTTTCAAGACGAATGACACTCTATTTGTCACTGTATAACATGCCCATCTCCTACTTTTGACCTAATTCATCCATAAACCTTTGTAACCAAATATTTTATTTACCAGCCTATGTAGCAGCAAAATACTCTACTTCCATTTTTGAAAGTGTAACAATCTTTTGCAATTTTGAAACCCAACTAAAAATTGTTCCACTGAAAGTAAGCACATACCCTATGGTGCTCATCGTGTTATTTATATCACCTACCATATCTGCATCAACATATCCATGTAGAGAAATGTTTGAACCACCAAATCACAATGCTTGATTTTTGGAACCTATTAAATACCTGAGAATCCACTTTAGTGCCATATAATGATATTTTCCTGTATTACTCCTATACCTATTTACAACTCCCACTGCATGTGCAATATTAGGCCTTGTGCAAGCCATTGCATACATTACGCTTCCAACTGATGATTCATATGGAACTTTACACATATAATCCATCTCTTCCTGGGTCTTGGGACAAATATCCTTTCTTAGTTTTAAATGGCCAACCAAAGGTGTACTAACTGGTTTTTCATTCTACACATTAAATATTTCCAACACATTTTCTATGTACTCACTCTGAGACAATGTTAATTTGTGTTTTTCCATGTCTCTAATTATTCTCATACCAAGGATTTGTTTTGTAGGACCAAAATCTTTCATTGAAAATGAATTTGACAATTTTATTTTGAACACATTTATTCCTGCATGTTAGACCCTGCAACAATCATCTCATCTACATACAATAGAAATATAATATAACTTAAATCATTTTTTTTAGGATAAACACAATGGTGAGAGTAACATCTAGTATAATATTGTTCATACATATACCTATCAAATTTTAGATACCACTACCTTAAAGCTTGTTTTAATTCGTATAAGATCTTCTTTAATTTGCACACTAATTTTTCCTTCTCTTTGACCTCATACCCTTGTGGATGCTGCATATGTATTTCTTTCTTCAAATCCCCATGGATAAAGGATCTCTTTACATATAACCTTTCAAGGTGAAAATATTTTGCTGCCACTAGACATAAAATAGTTCCAATTGAAGTCATTTTAACAACAGGATAAAACATTTCATCAATTCTATAGCTTTCTCTTGTGTAAACCCCTTCACCACAATTATAGCATTATACCTTTGTTTACCTCTATTTTCTTTCTTCAACCTGTAAACCCATTTATTCTATAATGTTTTTTACCTGCTGGAAACTTGGCTAAGTACCAAGTCTTGTTATGCATCAATGAGTCCATCTTTTATTCCATGGATTTCTCCCACTTCTTCCTAGTTTCTACCTACATTGCTTCTTCATATCTTTCTGGTTCACCAAAATAAATAAAAAATACATAATATAATGAAGGAGAGTATCATTTAGGGGTTTTATTTATCTTGGTAGATATTCTAACACCATTTTAAGGTGTTTGTGGTGCATGTTGTTGTTGTGGTTGTTTCTGTTGATGTTCTTGCTGATCATTATGATTTTTAGACACCTTTACATTTTTTGTGATTCCATCAAGGAATGTGATTCTATGTTTTCATTTTTCTATTTCTTTCCCTGCATACGATCCTTATACAAGACCTTTTCATTGAATATGACATCTTTTCTCGTAATGATTTTTTTATTTTCATAATAATATAAATTTTATCCAACATCATTAACACCATATCCAATAAAGGTACATTTATTTGTTTTCGCCTCAAAATTTGTTTTATTGTCTTTATTAACATGGATAAAGACTTCACAACTAAAAATATTTAAAAATTAGTAGTTTACCTTTTTTGCCTATGCATCCCTCCTCAGTAATACCAACATCCAAAGAACTAGAATTCACTATGTTTATTAGATAGACATAAATATATACAACATCTACCAAAAATTGTAAGGGAAATCATGCATGTAATATCATGCACCTTGCATGCTCCATTATTGTCCCGTTCATCCTTTTTGACACAACATTTTCCCATGGTGTTCCTCGAACTGTATTCTCTCTAGAATTCCATGCTTTGAATAGTAGTTATCAAACTCTTTGCTGTATTATTCAGCTCCATTGTCTAATATGAGAGACGTCAACTTATTTCATGTCTCATTCTCAACCAAATATTTCCATTTCTTGAAAGTATCAAATACATCATATTTATTCTCAATATAATAAATCTAGGTTTTCCTAGTTGCATCATCAATTAAAGTAACATAATAGTGAGAGCCACTGAGAAATGATATTTGAGAATGTCCCCATACATTTGTATGCACAAGCTCTAATTTTGCGCTCTTATTTTCATTCCCAAATATGATAAATATGACTCTTTTTTGTTTTCCATAAATAAATTTTTCACGGAAATACAAATCAACATGCTTCAAACCCGATAAAAAAATCCTTGAGTGAAGAATATGCATCCCCTTCTCACTCATGTATCCGATCCTATGATTCCAGAGTGTCATATCTACTCATGTGTAGGTTAAAGCATTAAAATAATTAGAAATATCGTTGCATAAATACAATATACCGACCTTTTATCCTTTTTCTATTGTCATGGCTCCTTTAGTGACCTTGCAAGTTTTTTCTGTAAAAGTAGTTACAAAACCTTCACCTCCCAATTTCCTTGTTGAAATTATATTTTTCTTTAGATTTGGGACATGCCTCACCTGCTTTAACAGATATTGGTTTCCATTTAGTTTCTTTATAAAAACCTTACCCATTCCAAATATTTTATAAGGTTTATCATCATCGAGACGAACCTGTCCAAAATATCCTTGAACATAGTTATGAACATGTTTTCTATCAAGTGTGGCATGGAATGAGGTCCTTGAATCTACCACCTAGGCATCAATAATATTCTATAATGAAAGAATAAATGCATCTTGAAACACATCACTTGTCACATTCGCTTCATGATTTTTTTCTTTTTGTCCATATCCTTCTTTTCCCTTCCAATATTTGCAGTCATTCTTCAGGTGTATTTTCTTCCTGCATTTCCAACACACTATATTTGATATGGACTTGGATATTCCTTTCCTTGAATTATTTCAATTCCCGGGGCTCTTTCCTCTCTCTAGTTTTCTTCTCTAGCCTCTCCAGTCAAAGAATTACCTGTTGTCTCACCTAATATTTTCCTTCTTATTTCCTTGCTAAGGACAGAACCAACAACATCATCAAAATTTAAAGTACTAGATATAGAGACAGAGTTACTAATAACCATGGCTAATACATTCCAACTTTCTAGAAATGAGTACTGAAATAATAGAGCCCTAACTTCATCATAAAATTTTACCCTACAGAAATTAACTGACTAGTAACCATGTTAAATTCCTTTAAATGATCAACAACATATCCACCTTCTGACATATTCATATTGAATAGACGCTTCATAATTAATACCTTATTTGAGGCTGAGGGTTTTTCATATAGTTTGGCCAATGCCGTCATTAAACCTTTTATTATCATTTTCTGTCGAATTTTGAATGCCACTGACGCTTCTAGATAGAACCGTATTGTTCCTAGTGCCTTTCTGTCTCGAAGATCCCATTCTTCGATTATTATACTCTTAGAATTATTTGATTTTATTCTCAATGGTAGGTATATATCTTTCTGATATAGATAATATTCCTTCTTCATATTCTACAGCTGGTAGTTTTGGCCGTTAAATGTCTCGACCCTAAACCTACCATCTTATTCCATTGCTCCCACTCGAACTAGGAACCCTTCTCTCCTATGAGTCTATCGACCAAATACACTTTCAACCTTGAAACCAGGTGTTAGAAATTAACTAACGAAGCAATGAAACAAATAAAAATATTGTGGAAACAAAAACACATAAACACATAAAACAAGAGAGATGCATGTTGATGTAAATTCTACACCCAAGGAGCTATTTCTCTAAAATATCATGCCCGATTGAGATCATTAGATAGAAAAAATAAAGGCTACGAAAATATAATAAAAATCCTCAAACCACATGGCCATGCATGTAAATTTTATGCAATTTCTAATGCTATAATGCATAAGAAAGTACCTTGCCTCCTCACAGATCAGTGAAAGGTTTTGGTCCTGATGTAGAATCCTTGTGCTCTAATCAAGAGATATATTTCATCCAATTCTGATCCAAAATCTACACAAAAACATAAGAAAACAAATATGAAAAGTGGTTTTTCCATAGAATATCATCAAAACAAAACATATATAAATCACACATGTAAATTATAATTATAAATCTTTTCAGAAAAACACATACGAAATTTTTAACTGACGCATTTCGAACTACCAACTCGTAGTTCATAATCAAGATATTGATATAAATTACTGAAAATATTGATATAAGGGGAATGAACATAGATGAAAGTACATAAACATTCATTAAGCACTGTCTCTCCTCTCCTCATCTCGGTAGAGTCTCCCCACTATAATGAAGAAGGAAGCACAACAACATGAAGCCCTCAAATTTGAATAACAGTGGAAACATAGGCTCTCTAAAACTTACTCTCCAAATATATGGGTATCCAAAACTCTAAACTCCAAAATGTAGCCTCACCATCTAAGATGGTCCACTATAAATAGGAAGAAGAGGACTCCTAGAGGGGGTGAATGTAGATGCTTAATACAAAGAGAAGTTAGAGAAGCTTCTAAATAATGAATCCCAACTAGCTCGAATAGGTAGGATAAAGTGATGAGTAGAACTGGTCTCCTAGGAACCACAAGTCTCAAGAAAGAATACCTCAACCACATGCACAAAATAGGAATATCTTGGCTATAATTTCACACACAAGGTGTCCAGTATGTGCTTTGAAGATTCTAGCTGCACACACAAGCTGGGATCCATTTGTTAGTATGAATATTAATTCCAAGCGTACAAAAAAAGACCACTTTAGCTGTGCATAACCAATAGCCCTAACAGTAGAGATGACGGCCAATATATTTGTATCTGCAGTTAGGTGATTAAGATAAATGCTGCAAAAATCTAGATCTATGCATTAGAATATATTAAATAGTAGAAAAAACAAGATTTAAATCATGCATCCAATAGACAAGAAAAGAATATGTTGAATGAATTTTGTATTAGGGGCACCTGGGAGGAAAACATAAGAGGGTGTTCCCAGTTCTCCTCAATGGGATGGGTTCTTGAAAGTCCTCAGCACTTTATATCTAGAATTCCTCTCTCTTGATGGTGTAGAAAACCCAGACAAAAATGGTAGCAAAATATGACTATGATAATGGATAAATAGTCAGACCAAAAGCATAGATCCAGAGTGATCTTTAGGCAACAAAAGGTCATAAATGAATGGGAAAACCCTTCTATTTATAACAAAATATTGAGTTAGTCTAGATATTGGTGCAAAATTAAAATATTACTAACCAAATCAAGATCCAACTTTTATGGAATATTTTATTATATTTGTTGGAGGGAAAAGGAATTTGACGTGGGTGAAATCCCTTTATTTGTAAATAATAAATAAACAAATGATTTATTTATCATTTTAAGGATGTGGTTGAGTAATAATTAAATAAATAATGATTTATTTAATTATTCAAGGGTGATTTAGTCATATTTAACAAAGAATATTATTTAAATAAGGTTTAAATAACTATTCTTTAGGAAATAATAAGATAAATAAAGATTTATCTAATTAATTTCCTTGTTTTGGGTTAAATATAACCAGGAATATTAATCAAACTGGTTTTTAATTAATTATTCCTTGAGGAAAATAAAACAAATATAGATTTATTTAATATTTCCTCATGGGGTTTCCTGTTTAGACCATAAAAAACTTAATAAAGGTGGCTTACTAAGTTATTTTTTATAGCGAATGCGATTTTACCTAGGGTAAAATTGGTCTTACATGGTGTACTTGGGTCCATCTAAAATCAATGGGTTAGATGACCAAAAAATGGTGTAACAGATTGCCCCCCAGCGTGCGAGCATTAGGAGCTAATCGTACGATCGAAGTACGTTGTAAGAACTCAATCACTAGACGTTGAAGGGGAAGTCAAAGAGAGAGGAGTATAAAGTAGACCAAAGTGCTGAAAGAACTAGACCTTGAGCAGGCGAGAATTACAGGTGCAACAAGTCTCTTTGCTGAGTGAGTATCTGATATAGGTGGCGGGGGAGGCATACCTATGCCCGCCGAGGCAATAGTACAAAAAATAAGGTGTCCGGAAAACCATGGGACTAGCCATTATAATAAATGTTGGCATAAACATGAGCCAGGTAAATAACATGATAATCAATCCCACATACATATTGTGCCTGGGATAACATCCAGGACTTGTACAATAATATCTGAGTGCATGAGATACAAAAGCAACCCAGATGCCCCTGTAAACAGGAAAAGGCTCTAAAAATCTAACGGAAACATGCAATCAAGAAGGTATTGCAAGCGGCTGAGGCCGGCAGCATCAAATATATGGAGCTGCATCGAAGGCTGGAGTGAAGAAGTCATCCGGGTATGTGGGGGGGTACTTGTAGGGCCACCCCCTCATGAGGGTTGAAACATCTCACACACACCCGGGAATAACTGGTCCAATCTGCTGCATCACTGAGCCATCAAGTATACAGATCTTGATCATGCTTAAAGGAAGCTGGAGTTGAGAAACAATTAAGTCAAAGGGCTAGAAGGAGTACCTTTTCCTGATTCGAGGCACCGAACAATAGTGGAAGCTAGAGCCAAGGTACACCGCCCTCTAGACCTATCTTCTGGAATGAATGAGTTGATGTCAACAAAATAAGGTCCGCCATAGGTGAGGCAATAAGGAATCCTCAACTAAGGCACGAGATAAAATAGTAGAGCGACTGACAGACTAACACTAATGATGATGATGGAATGGGGTGTACTGAGTAATGAATAGACAACCTTCCTTTTTAGAGCATAAAGGGTATGGATGACCTGGTAGCGACTGACAAAATATCATGAGGGATAGGGGACAGTGGCACTGAAGGCCATAATGTGCGACACAAGAGAGGGACCAAGCACTGAAGGATAGATGACTATAACGGGAAAGGGACTCAGGATAGACTCCATGAATGAAATGATGACTCAACTCGGATGCTCTAAACAAGGGTGACTCGATGTGCTGCTACATAGAAAAATGGCCAATGGGGACCATGAAAACATGAGTACAAAATGGTAACTCACGATGAAAGTCAACATGAGCGTGGACAAGTATGGGGGCAAAGTGGTGCCCCTAGTACGAGTGTTGTAAGTGAAGAAATTTGATTTAGAGGAGGGGTGAAGTGACACTTCTTAGACAAATGTGTCCTCGTGAAGTATCAAATCACTAAAAAACATGAGCTGGCTACCTAAAGAAAATAAAACATGCATTTCCGGAAGGAAATTCTTAGGGCAATATTTCTGCAGATAGAGTGCATTGCAAGGATTAGGAAGGGGATGGCCTTCGAAGTCCTCTAATAGATATGCCCCCTTGCCTAAATCCTTACTGATGATGTAAGGTCCTAGCCATAATGAGTCAAACTTCCCATGACCAAGGACATCATGGGCCTGGTCATACACTAGAACAAGATCACCTTCATGAAAATTAGGAGGTTGGAATCTTTGGTCATATTGATCTTTGGTGCGTTTCTTAGCCACCTCAATGAATTTCAATGCAACACGATGGTCTTTGGAAGTGCGTTCAAGCATGATAAGTCTTTGTTCTAAAGTTTGGGTGTCAGGGAGAAGTTCAACGGCTATATGAAAGGAAGGTATTTCGTAAAATTAAACCTCTCCAAAAACAAGGTGGAAAGGAGTAAAGCCGGTGGCGGTTTTAACAGAAGTTCAATAGGCCCACAAAGCAGGGAAGATCATAAGGTGCCAATTGGTTTTGTGCTTACCCACCATCCATTGAAGTATGGTTTTAAGAATTTTGTTGACTGCTTCAACTTGGCCATTGCCTTGGGGGTAATAAGAGGAGGAGTATTGGTGCTCAAAGCCCAACAGTGAGGATAGCTCACACAATATATCATCTTCAAAATGTCAGCCAATGTTCGGAGACCAATTTTTTCGGAACTCCGAATCGAGCGATCACATGGATAAATAAAAAGAGGGTTGCGGTAGCTATCGTGTTGTTAAAATTTGGCATGGCCTCAGCCCATTTAGTGAAATATTCAACCACCATGATGATATACTTATGGTTACCAGCTGATGACGGTCAAAACCCCATAAATTCTATGGCCTACTTACAGAAGGGGCCAGCGGAGATGACAGGATGGAGGGGAGCTGGAGGGGCTCCTGCCTTAGGGGAAAAATGTTGGCAATTGGGACAGTGTTTGAAGGCCAAAAGTACCCAGCATGCATGATTTTCTGGGAAGTGGCCAGACCGGAGAGGTGGCCACCGCAAGAACCACTATGATAGGCATTGAGGACTTGTTGTGCTTCAGCGTGTGTGAGACAACGACGAAGGACATAATCTACACCGCAACGATAAAGGTCATCACCGATAAGAAGGTAGCAGGGGGCCTGGTGTCGGATACGTCATCGAGCATCACAGTCAAGATGGAGGGCGAAATTTTGATTTCGCAAATAAGTGAGGATGTCCCCATACCAGGGGTCATCGGTGGTAATGGAAAATAAGTGTTCATCAAGGAAATTATCATTAACTGGAGGATCTTGTGTACCTGTAGGTAGTTTAGAAATGAGTTCAGCAAGGGCTAAACCTTTCTTACTTTTTGGTATGATAAATTCAAGATCAAGTTCCTGGAGGATCATGATCTAGCGGGCATACTTCCCACTGATTATGCGACAACTCAATAGGAAGGCCATGGGGTTGGAATTAGTCATGACCTTGGTGGAATGCATGAGGATGTAATGGTGAAGTTTCTGGACCAAGAACGCAAAAGCCAGTGCTAATTTCTCTTCGTGTGAGTAGGATAAAGGATTTCCTACCAAGTTCTTACTGACATAATAGATAACATGCTCAATTATGTTGTCATCTTCCTGAATAATGACTCCAGCGTCCGAGTGGGTGGAAGCGGAGATATACAGGATGAAATCCCTATCAAAGTTAGGGGGACAAATCAAGGGAGCGGATGTGAGAGCATGCTTCATGGCATCAAAATAATTTTGAGCATAGGCATCCCATACAAAAGAGATATTAGAGTGGAGAAGTCTAAGAACCCATGCGTGGTGGTGGCATAGTCAGGTACGAACCAGTGAAGGAAATTAGCTTTTCCTTGGAGGCTTTGTAACTGGCATAAAGTGCGGGGGATAGGAAGCTCAAGGATGGCTTGAAATTTTAATGGGTCAAGAGTGATACCATATTTAGACACAATGAAGCCTAAAAGGTTGTTGACAAGCACACAAAAGATACACTTCAGTGGGTTAAGGTGGATATTATACTTGTGACATCAGAGAAAGACGGTACGTAGATTTTGGAGGTGTTCCGCCTAATGTTTAGAATGTGCAGTAAGGTCTTCTAAATAAGCAAGGATAATATGAGCCAGGTAATGAAAATAGTAAGACATAGCCCGCTGAAAAGTGGCTCCAGCATTTTTAAGGCCGAATGGCATGACTCGATAGGAAAAGGTTCCCCACAAACTAATGAATGCGGTTTTGAGTTGATCATCACGACAGATAAAAATTTAGTTGTACCCAGAGAAACCATCCATAAAATATAGAACCTCGTGCCCCACACACTCATCAATGATTTGGTCAATAAATGGTGTGGACAAGCTTTATTCAAATCACGAAAGTCAGTGCAGACATGGATGGTGCCTTGTTTCTTGAGAACGAGAATTGGATTGGACACCCAAGTGGTGTATTCAATGGGATAGATAAAACTAACCTGTTTGAGCTTATCTATTTTGGCTTTGACAGCTTCTCGTCTGGAAGGATTAATGGGTCTCATCTTTTGACTGATAGGATTGGCATCAGGCAATGTATCGATATGGTGTTCGACAATGGCAAGATTAAGTTCGCGCATTTCTGAATAGGACCAGGCGAAAATATCGCAGAATTCTTTGAATAGCTTCGTGTAAGCCTCAACCTCTTGTGGGGTGCAATGGGCACCCAAGGTGATATTTTCTTCTATCTCTGGTTTGTTAGAAATGTCAATTTTAATGGTAGGAGAGATATTGGCCATATTTCCTTCTTCGAAAGCATCAGGTGCAGGAATGGGATTTCTAAAACAATCAACTTCATTAGGAATGAAGTATTTAGTTTCCACAACATATTGGTCATGGGACTACTGTGGGAGGAAGTATGCACGGTGATGCGTATCATCCCATGGAAAGTCAAGATCGGTCAACGCTTCCATAATGTCTTCATTGGAGTGAAAGATGGGGTGACTGGAGGAAGGGAGACCACCTGCCACGGTAGATCTACCTGAATCATCATCATGTGAAGAAAGGCTCACATGTGAAAATTCATGGGGAATGACCGAAGAGTAAGCAGATAAAGGATCTACCGATGTTGAGCCCAGGGTGATCGTTGAAGGGAGGTCAAGCAGATCATTAGGGGAAGTCTCCATGGGGGCTTCCACTGGGGGTCTTATGGATGATGATAGGTAGAAAATGGTGTTCAAAGGCTCCGTCATGTGGACATTGGGAGGAGGGATGTCAATGGGAGTGGGTGGGTCCTCTTGTTCCATCGAATCAAAACTCGTGAACAAGGAAAGGGTGCATTTGTTACGCTCATCCTCGAATTGGTGAAAGGCTTTCAAAGAGGAGCGATACTCTTCGAGGCGAGGACAGAGGTGAGTGTAGTGGCCATGGAAATCAAATAAATCATAAGGGTGATTTGTGTGCAATGATTTAAGTTTTGGGATTGAATCAGGTATAGTGACATAGAACTCAGGGGTGTTAGATTCCGAAAACGTCTCATTAACCATGGGCTTAAGGTGGGACAACTACAGACAAGTATGGGTGGCATGCTCGACAACATCACACAAAGTGCATTGGATAGTGTGATTTGGCGGCTGAGGAGGGGCAAGGTTTGTCAGGGTAGTCCTGTCTCTAGTTGCTTTGTTGGATTTTCCCCTGTTACCTGAGGCTATCGCAACAGGAGGAGGTTCCTGCTGAGGTGGCTGAGCACAGTAGCCGCAAGAGAATTCATAGGGACTAGTTGAACCGAGGTCAAAGCAAGATATGCTTTGGGGTGACTAGGTGGGGTAACGGCTGGGGGATCAAGGTACCAGATGAGAATCCCCAGGGTCAAGTTAGGTAGAGAGAGGGTGGCCATAATAGGTACCATGTAGACTCCGAGAGGGGGGGCTAGGAACAGTATTTTATCAGAGGGGTAATGACCAGGCGCAATGGCTCCAAGATGGTTAAGGCCTAGAGGAACCATTCTAGGTGGATAAAGAGGTTCATGAGTATCAAATGAAGGTGAAGTGCCAAGAGGAGAAGGTCCAGAAGGTTGATCAGAGGTCATCATGAGAATCTGGTAATCAGAGGTACCAGATGGAAGAGGTTGAGGGGCCACTTGACCTTCAGGTGGTTGGGTAGCCATGAATCCCTGCTGAGGGAAAGGATCAGTAAGCACAGCCGGTTGACTAGGTGCGGGGCTAGGAGGAATGGAAGGAATGGCTTGCTGTCCTCTCAAAGTTGCTTGAGACTCCCATAGCTACCACATCTATGGCAAAAGAGGACCACCATGCGTGTAATTACCATAAACTCCACAACAAGAACATGGCTTAGTCGTGCAAATAGGCCTATCCTGCTTGGGCTGAGTGTCCTATTGCTGGTTTGTAGTGTTAGGAGAATTACCTTGGTTAGGTCTAGAATTACCAGTGGCAGTTTGACTTTGAGTGCCTTTTCTCTTCCTTTTTGAGGGAGGAGGATTAGTCGTGCCCTACTGTGCATACACCTACCCCTGAGGGGGCGGTGGTTGCTGTTGCAAGGGTTGATAAGGCAAGGGAGGAGGAGGTGCTAATGATGGAGGATTTGGAGCACCAGGATGTGGATACGGATAATAAGGAGGTTGGGTAATAGTGTGGTAAACAGGAGGTTGGAAAAAAATAGGAGGTATGTCGTATCCTGGATACGTGGTACCGGGAGGGGGAAAAGTGTAGGAGGTGCTCGCCCCACCCTGAGGAAAGCCATAGCCCATGGGAGGTGGGGCATATGGATTAGAGAGAGCTCCAATGATACCGTCGGTGGTGTGAGATGCCCCCAGTGTGTTGGCACCACCGGGCCTGGGAAGATCAGGTAGAACAATATAAACATAACCCGATTGAGCATAGATCAGGTCATATTTTAATGCAATTTGGAGAGTGAATTCTTCGGTTTGAGGAAAGTGCGATGCAACATCTTTTCTGATAGGTGGAAAAATATATCTAAGGAACCAGTCCATGTAGACACAGTCTTCGAAGGTAGGAGCTCTAGATAGGCTGTTTCTTCTCTGCCATTCCTGGACATGATCGGAAATGCGGGTCAGAGACGATTGATGGATAGAAGTCAAGAGTTCAGTACCGGTGTTGTATCTAAGGGGAAGCTGGAAGTAAGACAAAAAATCTTGGGCAAGATTCACAAAGGTGGCATGAGAGGAAGGGGCCTCATCAACATACCACTTAGAAGCTTCACCTGTAAGCGTACATTGGAACAACCGAAGATGAACAGAGTCATCGGTAATGGAGTTAGATGAACACCACATGTGGAAAGATCGAACATGATTTGAAGGATCTTCTCCAGTAAGGTCTTCAAACTTTGGGATGTCATAAGGGAGCTTTGTTGGCATAGCAGGCCAACTAGCATCATGGTGTATACAGTCGTTTATCAACTGGTCGAAATCGAGGAGGCTAAGGCCTGCCATGAAGGGGAGCAAGGGTGCAACCAGGGTAGTGTGCGTTGCGGTCCCACTAGTGGTATTCCTAGCATGAGGGCTGGGGTTACCATCAGCATTAGGTCCTACACCAGACATGGTGAAGGTGACAGGGGGATAACCGAAGGCAGAATGAGAAGGAGAACCCAAAGGATCAGAAGAAGAGTCGGTGTGTGGACTCGGTGGAGGAATAACTTGAATACTATGTGGGGGAGTAAATATTCCTACTGGAAACTGAGGATGAAGGCCAAGAAGTCTCCGATATAAACACCTTGGTGGCACAATGATGATGTGAAAAACACAACACAAAGGAAAAAGAGACCGACAAGGGCAAGGAGGTGCAAGATCAACCGATTACAATGTCGAAACAAGGGCAGAGAGGTGCAGGATCAATTGATTTCAGTGTTTTAAAGTATTTTATTGGCCGTGTTAACCAAGCCCTTTTTCACTTAGGGTGTGTGTGTGAAGTGTGTAAATTTTAATTTTTAAACCTAGACGTTTGTAGAGAAAAAAAAAAGTGTGCTATATAGCTGCAAATAAACCTGCAAATGACAGTATATAAGCCTGCAAAAACAGAAAATAAACAGCTAATAATTCAATAATCTAAACCCAAGGAGGAGGGCCTCTCAACAACTAGTCTATAGGTGAGTGAAAAAAATAATCAAAACACACTTAAATAGCCAATAGATCTAAGGTCAGAAGGGACAAGGATCTAAAGGAAAAAATCTACTGGAGAGTGGTGTAGAAAAAACAATAGATCAGAGGAAAAATTGTTGTAAAAGAGGTGGTGAAAGGCTATCTCTAGGAGGGAAGCGGAGTGAAACCTACAAGAAAACCCAAACAAAGCTAAATGAGGAGATTTGGATGGATAACAAGCTGATTTGAAGTGGATCTGAAGGTGAGGTATCAGATCTGAAAAAATGGCTGAAGACTCTGAAATTTCAGACAACCTGCAACAACAAAAACTCTTCCACAAGAAGTGGAGGGTACTAAATCCCTAGGGGGCTAGTTTCCCACTTATTTGAGAAAAACATAACAATTACATGTCAAAAATGGGCAGAGATGGAGGTCACACAACCCTGAACAGAGGCTCAAGCAAACCCATAAAACTTTCAGAAAAATTCCCGCAAAAAGTCCATGTCGCAATATTTGACCTGTTTTCAACAGAGGTCATACTTTTTGGGCTGTAAGGTGTGCCTTGGAGGTCCAGGTTGCAATTTTTGGGCTGAAAAGTGTGACCTGCACTTCCGGCACTCTCAGCAGTTGATTTCAGAAAAAATTGTCGTCTCAGCTGCGGCTGATGTTTGTCACCTACGTAATAGGTCTAAAAAAACGCAGAAGTTAGAATTTTTATCGCTTTAGGGTTTTATAGGTTAAAAAAACATCAAGAAAAGCAAAAAAAGGGGCTGAAGAGAAATCCTAGGGTTTGAAGTAGTTGGATATGCAAGGATCAGAAAAATGACAATGACTGTAATCGTAAACTCGTGTGGAGTCGCCAATTGTTTGTATGAATCTTAATTCCAAGCGTACGAAAAAAATACCACTTTAGCTGTGCATAACCAACAACCCTAACCTCAAATATGACTGCAAATATCTTCAGATCTGTAGTTAGGTGATCAAGATAAATGCTGCAAAAATCTAGATCTATGCATTAGAATACATTAAACAGTAGAAAAAACAAGATTTACTCCATGCACCCAATAGACAAGAGAAGAATATGTTGAATGAGTTTTGTATTAGGGGAACCTGGGAGGAAAACACAAGAGGGTGTTCCCAATTCTCCTCAATGGGATGGGTTCTTGAAAATCTTCAGCACTTCAGATCTAGAATTCCTCTCTCGTGATGGTGTAGAAAACCCAGAAAAAAATGGTAGCAAAATATGACTATGATAGTGGATCAATAGTCAGACCAAAAGTATAGATCCAGAGTGATCTTTAGGAAACAAAAGGTCATAAATGAATGGGAAAACCCTTCTATTTATAAAAAAATATTGAGTTAGTCTAGATATTGGTGCATAATTAAAATATTATTAACCAAATCAATATCCAACTTTTATGGAATATTTTATTATATTTTTTGGAGGGAAAAGGAATTTGACTTGGGTCAAATCCCTTTATTTGTAAATAATAAATAAATAAATGATTTATTTATCATTTTAAGGATGTGGTTGAATAATAATCAAATAAATAATGATTTATTTAATTATTTATGGGTGATTTAGTCATATTCAACAAAGAATATTATTTAAATAAGGTTTAAATAATTATTCTTAGGAAATAATAAGATAAATAATGACTTATCTAATTAATTTTGTTTTTAAGTTAAATATAATCAGAATATTAATCAAACTCATGTTGATTTATTTATTCTTGAGGAAAATCAAATTTCAAATATAGATTTATTTAACATTTCTTCATGGGGTTTCCTGTTTATACCATAAACAACTTAATAAAGGTGGTTTACTAAGTTATTTTTCATAGTGAATGCAATTTTACTTAGGGTAAAATTGGTCTTACATGGTGTACTTGGGTCCATCTAAAATCAATGGGTTAGATGACCAAAAAATGGTGTAACACCATGTGGTTGTGGAAAAATTTGGGAAAAAAAGTGGCTAAGGCCTCTAAAAAGGTCAAGAAACATAATATAGCATATGTACTAACCCTAGGGAGTAAAATAGGATGATAAAAGTGGGATACCAGAGTTAGCCCCACCTACTACCATTTCTTTGATATATGTTAAGCAATGCATTAATATAATCTCTTAGAATAGGAATTTTTTCTTCTTCCTAGTTCTCTCTCTAAGTAAGGAGAAGATCATGGCCACATATATGGCCTCACAACAAGGTTCCTCCGCAACATAGGAAAGTGGATAAGGTCATGGAAGTGTGTAAAGACATCATATATTCACCCATAGAGGTATATTTCGAATTTCAGGTCAAGCATTCAATTGATTTGATCCCTAAAAAACCTCTACCCAATGGGTCAATCTATGAATAGTCCATTCTGGAAAATTATTAAATCAAGTGGCTGATCCAAGAGATGCTACAAAAGGGGCACATAAAACTAATTTCCTCACCTTGTGGGAACCTAATTAAAGTCGTGTAGAATAAGGATGTGACCTAGTGAATTTGCATTAATTATTGGGATCTTAACAAAATAATAGTTAGGAATAGGTACATGATTCCATGAATTGACAAGCTTATTAAATAGATAAAGGGTTCCAAGTACTCTAGAAAGTTTGGTTTGAATTCCAATTATCACCAAGTTCAAATAGAACCGACTAAAGTGTGTAAAATTTATTTCAAGTCCAAGGAGGGTTTTTTGCATGATTGGTCATGTCGTTTTGTATGATGAATCCCCCAACAACCTTCATGAGGTTGATGCATGGAATCTTGCATCCTTTCACCAAATATTTCATGATTTTTTAATTGTATTTTATCCTCATCATCAACAAGACTTGGTATATCACTTGAAACATATTCTGTAGGTCATTCACACTATGCATTAGCATAGTATATCTGCTAACTTGGAAAAATGATCCTTCGACATGGACAATGTCCAATATCTATGTTACATTATTGATGAGAAAGGGGTGCACATGGATTCTGCTAAGATCCAAGTCATTCAGGATTGGCCAACCCTAACAAATTTTATAGACCTTCATAACTTCTTAGGCCTTGCTAATTTATATAGAAGATTTGTTTTTGGGTTCTCTTATATTTCTTGGCCCTTAATTCAAGTTACCAAGGGTGAAACACATGCAATTCTTTTTGGTTTAAGTCACAACATAAGGTATTCGATGAACTGAAACACTGAATTTTCTTTGCACCATTCCTCCCCTACCATACCTACAAAAACCATTTCATATTGAAATAGATGACTTTGGTTATGCTAATGGTGCAATCCACATTCAACAAGGACATCTGGTGGCCTATCATAGTGACACACTCTCCCATACTATACATATATACCCAACCTATGATAAGGAGATGTATTGCATCGTATAGGCATACCAAAAATGGAAACAATATATGGTAGGGAAGGAGAATATCATCCACATAGATCACTAGCCTCTTTAATTTATGAAAAAACATGGGAAGATACAAAATTACCGACATAAAAATTGGTGTACATATCCACAACAATTCCATTTGAACATTAAGTACAAGAAGGGTGGCACCAAATATGTCACAGATTGCCTCAGTCAGCCCCTAATTATGGTATTGATCGCTATTCTCAACACTTATGGGCATAAGACATCTGGATGACCATATTTGTGTGGAATTGATTCAGAGTTCAGTCGCACATATTGAATGTTGATGCAGGAAATCAAGTTCCAGACTTCCACCTCTAGGATGTATTGTTGTGCTACCTAGAAAACCTTTTCATTTTTTCAAATGAGCATGAAAATATGACCTTGTAGACACATTATAGCTGGGTAGTAGGGAAATTTGGTGTGGAGAAGATAGTGGTGGTAGTGTAAAATTATCTTTATTGGAGAAAAAAGTAACATGATGTTTGCAAGTATATCAGGTCTTGCACCACTTGTTCCATTTCTAAGCTATTTTTTGGATTGTGGGGTCATGACCTAGGTTCAGATTTGATGGATGGATGAAAAAACAAACCCTCCAAATACTAGCCCTTTCGGCAGTTATCTGCTTGTGCAGACCAAAGTCTCACTCGAAGCATTATGGGGGGGTGCTGGAACTAGGTTTCCGCACCCTGAGGGAGAAAAAAATGAAGTGGTCCTCAAAAAAACTGAATGAAAAATTATATCAGTTGTAAATAGATGCTTGCAACAATATATAATAGAATCTCAGATAATGCGCAATTATTGACAAAATATCACAGAACCATTCTTTGCCTTAGCACAGATAAACAAAACAGAACCAAATCCAGATCTTAACCAATCTATATAGTTAAACATATATATTAACCATCAATAATCATTCATAATCATATCATATATCCTTCACAATCATCAATAAGTAAGATATATAATATGCTCTTAATAGAACATAAGTAGTAAACAAATCAGATGCATAAAAAAATAAACTTGCCAAAAACTATTTTTTCTATTAGCTTCAGATTTGTCAATCAATACATCAACTTTTCCTTACAAAACCCTTCTACACACACAGCCAACAGAGTCTGCACATAGCTAGGACTAGGTATCCACGCACATAGCCAGCAGGAGCCTCTTAACCCAACCCAAACAACCCTCACAGATGCATAAAATTATCCAAACGTCAATATCTTCAACTTAGAATGACTTAACTACTTTTCTTAGACATAATATATCTATTTATATTCACCTAACACTTAGATACTATGGTCTCAAACCATGGTTTAAGACCCATAGTTTACCCTTATTTTCATTTACATCAAAATTGGGGACTTTGAACCTGAATTTGACCCACCAAAAAGCTCCTTGAATACCTTTGCGTAGTGCACACATACCAAATTATAAAAAAAATACTTCGAAAATTGTGCCTCAGGGGACCCTGCTCCAATAGGCCCCCAACAAAAACATGTGGTTCGTCTCGAAACACTGAGGTACTTGCTCCTTGATATTGGCGAGAAGCGCGCTGATAGAAGTTTTGAGAGGGAGCACTGATTCCAAATTTTGCGTTGCGACAACCTATGCTTTCTGAACTAATTTTTCAGTGGTGGGTCCTTCAACAACCATCTCGATGATGCGATGAGTCTGTTGGATGGTATTGAATGTGGTTTCCAATGTCTGTGACAATTAAAGTGCTTCTTGTGACCATGGTTGCATGTGTTCCTTCAGTAGTTGGTACTTCCGACGCAAATCAACAATTTCTATTTGGATGCTTCGACACTCTTGCAGACGAGCGAGGCACTGTGTGAGAACCAATGTGGGTACCACTATTTTGATCTCCTCGAACTGCTGCTCCTTCTAGTGGAGGGAATCACACAGCTACTACACAACTAGATCATTTTGGACAGATTTCCAAATGCTCATAGATTCTTCTAGAAATTTGTCACATTGAGTGACCGCTGCAGCAATACTATCCCAAGCCTGCTTTACTTTCGTTGCTCTCTGCACCTGCACCTATGGTGGGGTCTCTAGCTGCAACTTGGTATGCAGGTCAACAATATGTTGTTCATACTATGTTCTCACAGTTTGCACCTCCGCACGCATTGTGTTACACCATTTTTTGGTCATCTAACCTGTTACTATTAGATGGACCAAAGTACACCATGTAAGATCAATTCTACCCTAGTAGAATTTCTTTCACTATGAAAATAACTTAGTAATCCTTAATTTATTAAGTTGTTTATGGTCTAAACAGGAAACCCCATGAGAAATAATTGAATAAATCATTATTTGTTTGATTTTCCTCAAGGGATAATTAGTTAAACAATAGTTTAATTAATATTCCTCGTCATATTTAACCCAAAATAGGAAAATTAATTAGATATATCATTCTTTATCTTATTATTTTCTAGGAATAATTATTTAAAACATTATTTAAATAATATTACTTGTTAAATTTGACTAAATCATTTATAAATAATTGAAAATCACTATTTATTTAATTATTACTCAACCACATTCTTAAAATAATAAATAAATAATTTATTTATTTATTATTTACAAATAAAGGGATTTGACCAAATTCAAATTCTTTTTCCCTCCAACAAATATAATAAAATATTCCATAAAACTTGGATCTAGATTTGGTTAATAATATTTTAATTATGCACCAATATCTATACTAATTCAATATTTTGCTATAAATTGAATGGTTTTTCCATTCACTCACTAGCTTTTATTGCCTAAAGATCACTCTGGATCTATACTTTTGGTCTGACTTTGATCCTCCATCATTGTCATATTTTTCTACCATTTTCTTGTGAGCTCCCTTTGAGTTCCATTTTTTTCTGTTTTCTACACCATCAAGAGAGAGAGATCTTAGATCTGAAGCGCTAAGGACATACAAGAACCCATCCCATTGAGGGGGACTAGTAACATCTTTCTATGTTCCCTTCCTAGGTGTCATAAATACAAAAATTATTTAAAAATATTCTTGTCTTGTTCATTGGATGCATGGTGCAACTCTTATTATTTGCTGCTTAATATCTTTAACTGCATAGATTTGGATTTATATAGCATTTGTCTTGGTCAACTAACTACAGATCTAAATGGAATTGGTAGCTATATTTGATGTTAGGGTTGTTTGTGATGCACAGCTAAAGTGAGTTTTTTTCATATGCTTGTGATTATAATTCACACTGACAACTGGCGACTCCACAAGGGTTTATGATTATGACTGCTGTCATTTTTCAGATCCCTACATGACCAGCTACTTCAACCCCTAGGGTTTCTCTTCAATTTTTTTCTTTTTCTTTTCTTGATGTTGTTTTTAACCTTTAAAACCCTAAAATAGTAAAAATTCTAACTTCTGTGTGTTTCTGGGCCTATTGCGCAGGTGATAAGTATCAACTACAGCTGAGATGACACATTTTTATGAAACCTGATTCCGAGAGTGTTGAAAGTGCAGGTTGCACTTTTTGGGCCAAGACCTCCGACCTTAAATTTCAAGATGTAGAAAATAGTCTCAAACCTGCGACCTCTGCTGAAAACAAGTCAAAATCTACGACCTATACTTTTTGGGGGAATTTTTATGTGATTTTTTTGGTTTTGTCCAGGCTACTATTCAAGGTTGTTTGACCTCCGTCTCCACCCATATTGGACCTTTAATTGCTCTATTTTACTCGTCGAAGTAGGAACCAAGCCCCCTAGGGCTTAAGTATGCTTCCCCCTTTTTAGGAGGAGTTTAGATGAAGCAGGTCATTTGAGATTTCAGTATTTTCAACCATTTTTCAGATTTGATCCTATACTTTTAGATCCATTTCATATTTTTTATTCATCCATCCAAAACACCTCTTTTTAGTTTTTTTTGGTCCTCCTCTAGGGTCCCCTTCGTTTCGCTTCAAGTTGTAGCCTTTTGCCTCCTCATTTGCAACATTTTTCCCTTTGATTTTTTGTTGTTTTTCTGCACCTATTTCCAGCAGATTTGACCTTTATATCATTGTCCCTCTCGACTTTAGATCCATTGGCTATTATGTGTGTTTTGAATATATTTTTCCCACCCATAGACTAGTTGTTTAGAAGCCCTCATTTTTGGGTTGAAATCGATGCATATTTATGTGTTTATTTTCTGTTATATTCATTTTACTTTACTGTTATTTGTAGATTTATCTACAGTTATACAACACATTTTTTATTTTTTCTCTACACACGTCTGGGTTTAAAAATTAAAATTAACACACTTATACATGCACACCCTAAGAGAAGAGCGTCTGGTTTACACCGCCAGGCCAAGACTATAACATTGTAATCAATTGGTCCTCCACCTCCCTGCCCTTGTTTCAACATTGTAATCATTTGATCCTGCACCTCCTTGCCCTTGTTGGTCTCTCTTCCTTCTGTGATCCGTGTTTTACATCATTGCGCGTTTACCTAAGAGACATCTTAGTCTTCATCCTCAGTTTCTGGTAGGAAGACTTACTCCTCCGTGTATGATTTGAGTTAGTCCTCCACTGAGTCCCCATTCTGACTCCACTTCTGGTTCATCGGGTTCCCCTTCTAGCTCTACCCCTAGTTCTCGCCCTGTCACCTTCACCATGTATGGTTCAAGACCTAATGTTGGTGGTAGCCCCAGCCCTAATGCTGGAAATACTACTAGTGGTACCACAACATGATATCCCGGCTGCTCCCTTGCTCCCTTATATGGAAGGTCTCAGTTTTTCCGATTTTAACCAGTTGATCAATGACCCCATAAAACATGATCCTGGTCGGCTTGCTATGCCAACCAAGCTACCTTCCAACATCCCCAAGTTTGAAGGTCTTGCTGGGGAAGATCCTACAAACCATGTTAGATATTTAAAAATGTGGTGTTCGTCTAACTCCATCACCGATGACTCTGTCCGTCTTCGGTTGTTCCAGTGTACACTTACTGTAGAAGCTTCTAAGTGGTATGTTGACCAGGCCTCCTCCTCTCATACTACTTTTGTGACTCTTGCCATGGATTTTCTGTCTTACTTCCAGCTTCGCCTTCGTTATGACACTGGTACCAAAAATTTGACCTCTTTCCATCAATCATCTGCGACCCGCCTATCCGATCATGTCCAGGAATGGCGGAGAAGAAAGAGCCTATGTCGAGCCCCTACCTTCGAAGACTGTGTCTACATGGACTAGTTTCTTAGATCCCTTTTGCCTACTATCAGCAAAGATGTCACATCCCATTTCCCTCAGACCGAAGAAGTTTCTCTCCAGATTGTGTTAAAATATGACCTAATCTACGCACAATATGGTTATGTTTATACCGTCTTACTTGATCTCACTAGACCCAGTGGTGCTAACGAACCGGGGGCATTCCATGCTGCTGAAGGTATCGTTGGAGTCCTTTCTCATCTGTACACTCATCCTCCCATGGGTTATGGTTTCCCTTAGGGAGGGGCCAACTCCTCCAACACTTTTCCCCCTCCTGGTAGCATGTATCCAAGATACGCCATGCTTCATCCTTTTTCCCAACCTGTTTACCAGAATGTTTCCCAACCTCCTTATTATCTGTATCCGCCGCCTGGTGCCCCAGCTCCTCCAACATTAGCACCCCCACCTCCCTTGCCTTCTCAACCACCCCAACAGCAATCCCCGCCCTCCTAGCGGCAAGTGTATGCATAGTAGGGAGCGACTAATCCTCCTACTTCCAAAAAGAAGAGGAAAGGCAACCAAAATCAATATGCCCAAGGTAATCTAAGGAAAAATCCCAAAGGTAATGCACCTAACACTGCTAACCAGCAACATGGCACTCAACCCAAGTAGGACAGGCCTGTTAGCACGAAAATACCTTTTTCTTGTTGTGGTGTCTATGGTCACTACACCCTTGATTTTCATCTTTTACCTCAAATGCGTCAGATGTGGGAAACTCAAGCAACATCCCGAGGACCACAAACCTCCCCTTCGGTTCCTCCAAATGTTGCACCTATCCAGCCGGCTATGTTTACCAATCCTTCCCCCCAACAAGGATTCATGGATTCCCAACCCCCTGAAGGTCAGGTGGCAACTCAACCTCCTCCTTCTGGTACCTCTAA
Source organism: Pinus albicaulis (assembly GCA_034641835.2). Taxonomy (NCBI): domain Eukaryota; kingdom Viridiplantae; phylum Streptophyta; class Pinopsida; order Pinales; family Pinaceae; genus Pinus; species Pinus albicaulis. The sequence goes on from JAXQQM020072631.1 coordinate 67,096, forward strand.
CTACCAGATTCTCATGATGAACTCTGACCAACCCATTATTTTTAACCTCAACCTTCAGACTCGGTCCCGTCAGTACAATGAGAATCCCTCTACGTCTGCCCCCGAGCCCCATTCTTCAGGTTCCACATAACCTCTTTCGACAACCAACAGTTCTTTACTGATCCCTCAGCCTAAGGCAGAGGTTCATACCAAGATACACAAGGGACCATTACGCTGAAATGCTGCTTCTAGAAAAACTGCCCATTCGTATAGTATAGTAGATTATTTGGTGCAATCTCTTGCTGCCATATCAACGCTGAAACTCCTCTAGTCGTGCCCTTCACAATGAAAATAAATACTAACTATCATGGGCATTGTGGATCCTTCAGATGATATTTTTATCATCTTCGATGTTGACTGGTCAAATCATCCTCCCCTTCCTACTTCCCTCGCCTTCGAAATCCTTGTCAAGATCTGGAATGCCAACGTCTCTCGTTGTATCATTGACAAGGGGGCATCCACCTGTGTGATGTATGCTTCAGTTTGGAAGCAACTCAGATCTCATGAGTTGGCCCCTTCCACTATCACCCTCTGTGTGTGGGATGGCCACTCTTCCTATCCCATCCGCTTATTCTACAGCTACCCTATTACTTTTGCGGGCAAGACTGTTTGTGTTGATGTAGAAGTCATAGATGCCCCCTTGGACTACAACATTCTATTGGGTAGTAGCTACACTTATGCAATGTTTGTTGTCCCGTCTGCGGTTCACCGTAAGAGGTTCTTTCCTCAAAATGGAAATATTGTCACCATCGACTAGTTGACATATTATGAACTGAAGTCTCAGACCTCCCCTAAGTCCATCATCTCTTCGGTGGCCAATAAACGAATAGTCGAACCTTTGACCAATGTCTCACCTGGAGTCTATAAATACTCCTCTTTGATTGGTTCTTTCTTTGTTCTTCCTCTTCCTATATATGATCCCAGCTCGTTAAATGTTTGCATGATGCAATCATCCTGGTCTAACCTTAAGCGGCCCGCTTCGACTAGTCAACAACCCTGCCCCCCGCAACCTGCTCCTGGCACCTCAACTCTGCCATTAGAACCTCATACTCAAGGCACCTCATCTATAGCTCGTATCCATGAGCCTACCTACCCTAATGACATAGTTCCTCCTAGCCTTAACCATCTTGAAGTTGTCTCTCCTGGCCATTACCCCTCCGATCAGATACCATTTATAGCTCCCTATCCTAGAGTATTTTCGATACCTGTTATGGCTACCTTATCACTTCCTAACATGACCTTGGGGATCCTAGTCTATTACATTGATTCCCCAACCGTTATCCCACCTGGTTAGACCAAACCTTATCTTTCTTTGATCCCAGTTCAACCAGTCCCCATGACCCCTCCCTTTTCTTCCATGCCTCAACCACCTCAATAGGAAGCTACTCCTGTTGTGACAACTTCGGGTGAGAGGGAAAAGCTAGAAAGATGGAACCCAAAGATAAGGCTGCCCTGATGAACCCTGCTCCTCCTCAGCCTCCAAAGCATACCCCCCTTTGTGCTTTGTGTGATTTTGATGGTAATGCCACCCATCATTGTCCTGAATTTCCTCACATCACGCCAATGGTTAATGTCACGTTCCCTAGGTCCATGGTCCCTGAAACCTCTATTCCTTCCTCAAATTTAGTTATTAACCCCAATAATATTCACACCAACCACCCCTATGCTTTTTGTGATCTCCATGGCCGTTATACCCATCGTTGTCCCCGCCTCGGGAATTACCGCGCCTCTTTGGAGGTAGTTCGGGAGTATGAGATTGAACAGAACCAATCTGCCTCTCCCGTCCTTACACAGTATGCTTCATTCCAACCTGAGGATTTACCCGCTCCTATTGAAATTCCCCCTCCTGATGTTGAAATGACGGAGTCCTCGACCACCATACTCTATCTATCATCATTCATGAGATCCACGGTGGAAGACCCCTCTGGTGCTTCCCCTTCTGTTTCACATTACCTCCCTGTAGTGATCACCCTGGGATCAACATCAGTGGATCCCTTATCTGCTTTTTCTTCCATCACCCCCCATGATGATGTGCATGTGAACCTACTTCTCATGATGATCAGTCATGTAGCTTCGCTGCGTCATGTGGCCTCTCTTCCTCTAGTCACCCGATATTCTACTATGATGATGACATCATGGAAGTTATTTCCAACCCTAACTTCATATTTCCTTCCCATAAGCGGGATGCCACCATCCGTGTCTATGGTTAATTTCGCGACCTGAGCACAAGCTACCCCCTAGGTAGCTCCCACACACAACCTACTCGTTGGTGTGCAGGTGGTATACATCCTACCCAGAGCACTCCCTCTAGTAGTGTATGTTTGATTTCTACCTTGTGTTTGGGATGTCAGCATTGTTCATCATCCTCTCATTTGTTGTCTTGTGGCACCTTTGAGATGGAGCCCTCGTCCACACCTTATATAATTTATGCCAATGGTGCAATTCACTACTCCTAGAATTTAGCCTCAGCAGATTGGGCCATTTTTACCCCCTTACATTTGCTTGTTTTCTCGAACGACGTATGCATTGGTACTGCCACCAATAACCAGGATGAAGATGATGCAATGTGAGGTTTATTAGCTGATTCCATTTCCCATCACATCCATCACCTTCATGTTAATTTATATTCCCTTCTTCTTATCATGCAATTGAATAGTGTATATCATGTGCATAATTGTATCCTTTTTAGAAGATATTTATAAGTGAAGCTTTTGATGCGTGAATTTGAAATCATTACATTCAGTCATGTATGTAGAGAACAAAATCACTATGTAGATAGCATTGCAAACAATATTCTAGATTATCACTTATCATGTGCATTTATCACAAGACAATAACATAAACCATAAAAACGATGCATATCCATTATATGTGTCGTTCAAATTTTTTTAGAGTCGATCAAATTTGATACATTTAACATGTCCATAGCATGTTACAAAAACCCAAAACTAGGGGCACCACATGCCCCTATACCTAATCACTATCTAGAGGATCCTGAGCCAATGTCTCTGCTCCCATAGCTCGTAGATTGTGCATCCCTTGTTCCGCCATCACCATACACCGCATGACCCCTCTCCACTTTGAGGGTAGACCAATACATGGCTCTATGTATGGGTCATCCAAGTCTTGCCAGTCGTGCTCTCAAACATTGGTCAAAATCCTCTCACATTTGTGATGGATATCGTCCAGGAGGGCCACTGCATCCTTATTTTTTGGTGCTCTCGTCCCACTAGGTCCTGCAGCTCCTGCTACTGCGGTTCATCCCATGTACTTGGTCATTTTCACCTGTTTTGTATCAGCATACCAAAAGTGAAGGAATCATTAGCATATACAAGATTTTGAAACTTTAAAATGAACATAAAATATTAGCAACTTTTCACTTACCATCAGGCCCCCATACTCGACCAGGTGGTAGTGGCAAGTCTGAGTCCCCATGATAACTCATCCCACTATAGGGATAGTCATCTATGTACATTGGTATCTGATCCCAATGAGCAAAAAAATTGGGTCGGAACATGTGTCTGAATTCCCCACCTCCCCCTCTTCATAGTACCTGCCCCCACCAACGCATCTTGGGCTCTCTCGGGCCCCCATCCTAGATCTTTATGTGAGGTCGAAGTGTTGGGATCTTCTCAAAGAAGAGTGAGCACAACACTATGCCATATCCACATTCATGGTTCACTTGCCGCTTGCATAGCGACAACTATCGTTTCAATGAAAAAAACATCATTTGGGCCCACCTATAGCAGGTTCCACTCAGCACACTCTCAACAAGCATCATCTGACCCCTGGTGATCTGGTGGAGCGCCTGGTTTCCCAGGATCCGCAACACTGCTGTGGCCACAGTACAAGTCTCTAGCCTCTCTATATCCCTAATCGGTATTCGTGTCCCCTTCACATGGAGACCCTGTCGGCAATGGCGCTCTACAAACTCCATGATGCTACGCCCTCGTGGTAACACTAATTTTGTATTGCATACCATCTGAAGTAGTGGGAGACCAGTCAGAAAATATATAAGCTGGATAGTCAACCCGATCTGGTGCCCCTGCACTATAAATACCTCATGGTTCGGATCCCAATAGCTGAAAATCTGGGAAGAAAAAGGGCTCTCCAGCTCTCATCAAAGGTTTCTCCACAAATTTCATGACCCTAAACGTGACCATAACAGTATGGACACCATGATCCTCTCGGATCTCCGACCGTAATGTGTCTAGGTCTCTATCTCTCCATTTGATCCTAAATTCTGCCATGTCTACACAAAACCATCATACTTGTCAATGTACAGAAAGGAAAGACTGCATTCAACCATCAAAACCTAGCTCTTAGCCAATAAACGACACCAAAATCCCCCTCTCTGATAGCTTTCACTTTTCAGGAAAATTCTTGGGATAGGTCATAGTTTTCTACTCGAGACCTGCTACCTAGGTTGCAAATATTTCCCCGAAAAGTGCGACGTGGTTGTGAAGCAGAGAAGGGTTCTGTTCCTGAGCTCTTGGCATCTAAACTAAACTTTCAATCCACTAAAATGAAAGAGTAGGGTTAGGCCTCTTACTTGCAACTGATAGATATCGATTCCAACAATCGGTTTGTCCGCTACGATCACCGCAAGATTTAGGGTCTTTATTCCTCTCTACACTCACCACAACCACACTTGCAAATGAATGAATTTGGAGGGAAAATGCCTTATTAAAAGAGAAACCTTGGAGTTTTCTTTCGCCCGCTATAGCCAAACCGTAGCTCAGTTTGGCAAACTATCCATACCTTTGGAAATCTCTCATCGAGCTCCAAAATGGCTATCTGTTATTTTTTTGTGATTCGATACTTCAACTCGACACATTTTTTCCAAGAAGGGTCACTTCACCACTCCTCAAAATTGAATTTCTTCACTTGCAACACATTTACTTAGGTCACCACTTAGCCTTCATACTCATCCATGCTCGTGTCGATTTTAGCCATGAGTAACCATCTTGTACTCATGCTTTTATGGTCTCCACTAGGCCTTTTCTATGTGGCAGGATCATGGAGTTGCCCTTGTTTAAAGCATACGAGTTGATTCATCATTGGATTCATGGAGTCTATCCCAAGTCCCTTTGTATCCTGCCAGAGTCCTCCATCCTTCATTTCTTTGTCCCTCTCTCGTGTCACACATTTTGGCCTGTATTCATACTGTCCCCTATCCCCTCCACTTTCGAATCAACAACTGCCAGGTCATCCATGCCCTTCATGCTCTAACAAGGGAAGTCGTCAGCCCACTACTTAGTACCCCCCATTCCATGATTATCTGTGGTGTTAGTCTATCAGTCACTCTATTATTATCCCTCGTTCCTTACTTGAGGATCCCTTATTGCCTCACCTCTGGTAGACCTCCTTCTGTCGACATCAGCTCATTCTTCCATAAGATAAGTCTAGAGGGCAGTGTACCTTGGTTCCAGCTTCCACTCTTTTTCGATGCCTCGGATTAGGAAAAGGGACTATTTATTGCCCTTTGACTTGACTGTTTCTCAGCTCTAGTTCCTTACAGCATGATCTATATCCGTATACTTGATGGTTCAGTGATGTAGTAGATTGTACCAATGATTCCTGGGTATGTGTGAGATGTTTCAGACCTCATGAGGGGTTGGCCCTTCAGGTAGCCCCCCACATGCCCGGATGACCTCTCTATTACAACCTTGGATGCAGCTCCATAGATTTGATGGTTCTGGCCTTAACCGCTTGCAACGCCTTTTTAGTTTGCATGTATCAATCATATTTTCAGAGCCCTTTCTTGTTTATAGTGCCTCTTTGGTTGTACTTATATCTCATGTACTCATTTATTATTGTATAAGTCCTGGCTGTTATCCCAAGCACAATATGTATGTGGGATCCATTATCATGTTTTTATCTGGCCCATATTTATGCCAGCATGTACTATATAGTTCAGCCCCTTGTTTACCAGACACATTATTATTTATACTTTGTTATCTCGATAGGCATAGGTATGCCTCCCACGCCTCTTGTAGAATAGGTACTCACTGATAAAAGAGACTTGTCGCACTTGTAAGTCTCGCCTCCTCGGGGTCTTGTCCTCTAGTACTTTAGTCTACCTTATATTTCTCTCTCTATGACTCCCCCTTCGGTGTCTATTGATTGAGTCCTTACAATGTAATTCAGTCATACGATTTTCTCCTAACGCTCACACGCCGGGGGGCAACTATTACACCATTTTTTGGTCATCTAACCTATTACTATTAGATGGACCAAAGTACACCATGTAAGATGAATTCTACCCTAGTAGCATTTCTTTCACTATGAAAAATAACTTAGTAATCCTTAATTTATTAAGGTTTTTATGGTCTAAACAGGAAACCCCACGAGGAATAATTGAATAGATCCTTATTTGTTTGATTTTCCTCAAGGGATAATTAGTTAAACATCATCTTAATTAATATTCCTGGTCATATTTAACCAAAAATAGGAAAATTAATTAGGTAAATCATTATTTATCTTATTATTTTCTAGGAATAATTATTTAAAACATTATTTAAATAATATTCCTTGTTAAATTTGTCTAAATCATTTATAAATAATTTAATAAATCACTATTTATTTAATTATTACTCAACCACAATATTAAATTAAAAAATAAATCAATTGTTTATTGATTATTTACAAATAAAGGGATTTGACCAAATTCAAATTCTTTTTCCCTCCAACAAATATAATAAAATATTCCATAAAAGTTGGATCTAGATTTGGTTAATAATATTTTAATTATGCACCAATATATAGACTAACTCAATATTTTGTTATAAATAGAAGGTTTTTTCCATTCAATTACTAGCTTTTGTTGCCTAAATATCACTCTAGATCTATACTTTTGGTCTGACTTTGATCTTCCATCATTGTCATATATTTCTACCATTTTTTTTGTGAGCTCCATTTGAGTTCCATTTTTGTCTAGGTTTTCTACATGATCAAGAGAAAGAGAGAGATCTTAGATCTAAAGCACTGAGGACATACAAGAACCCATCCCATTAAGGAGGACTGGTATCATCTTTCTATGTTCCCTTCCCAGGTGTCATAAATACAAAAAATCTTTAAAAATATTATTGTCTTGTTCATTAGATGCATGGTTTAACTCTTATTATTTTCTACTTAATATCTTTAACTACATAGATCTGGATTTATATAGCATTTGTCTTGGTCAACTAACTACAGATCTAAAGGGAATTGGCGGCCATGTTTGATGTTAGGGCTGTTTGTTATGCACAACTAAAGTGAGATTTTTTCATATGCTTGTGATTATAATTCACACTAACACGATGCTTTCACCGTAACATCCAATCCTTCAAGTTTATCTATAGGTGCAGCTGTGACGAGGAAAACTGGAATATATTTCCAAACCTAGTGGGTTTTGGCATCCAATGCAGTGCATTGGGCTTCTACTCCATGAAAATTTGCTTCTTCTTTCTGCCGCTATTGATGTGATTGCTCGGCCCATTGTTGGGCATCCCTTGTTTGTGTATGTGCGGTGGTATCTTTATACTAGAGCTCGTCCATGATCATGGAATGCATGAGATGGATTTTACCTGCAGGCACCACCAAAATATTAATGTGCACATCACCTATTCCTCTAAATTGGAGATTTTGGTTGACGTCCATATGAATAACTGGTCAGGGGATGTGAACAAAGCATCCATCCCATGAGGATGGTAGTGCAATATCAAGTGTTTGAGCACTCGTGAATTGTGCGATGGTCCGGCTTGCCTGAATCACACTCTCTTGAATTTGGTTTGCCTATACTTTCAGTTCCTGTAATTCAGCTCGTACAAGTTCTAGCATGGACTTGTACTGAACTTCCATGTCTGTCCAGCGTGTTAGAGTCGGTCTGGTCATCCCTCCGTCAGAGATCATTTCTCTTATTGCATTTCATTTTTAGGTGTCTCATTCAGTTCATTTATCTGCATTCCGTTAGGGGCATGCCATAATCTGACGGAAGGGCCTTGTCACTCATACCCCTCATGTCATGTACCTGCTAGTCTGTGTCTACTCATTAAAGTCAATTTTAAAAGTCACTTACAGTCCTGTTTGGTCTCTTGGTCAGCAAAGAGTTTTTAGGGTTTTTCAGTCATTAGGTCTAGGGTTTCACAAATTTCCTCTTCAAAGTGTCTAATGGTGTCAGCAGGCACATGAGGGAGGTTCAAAATAAGTTTTCATCTCAAGAAATTTCATTGTCATATTGCTTGATCGTGACTTTTCTTCAAAACTCTGTTTTAAAGAAAATCGTCATTTCGTTCTTTGTAATAAATTGCCATGTATATTTTCAAGGTTTTTCAGTTGAAAATGTTCAAGCGCAGCCCTGGTCATCTTTTTCTGAATTCAACACCAGCTATCCCTACAAAAATTAGCCAAGAGTTTCTTCATTCAGCCAAAAAATCGAAGTGGAAGCAGAAAACAGAGTTATGAGCAAAGTGCCAAAGTCTGCAAAATTAGAAATAGAGTTTGCCAAATCAAAAATCAAAGTTCATGCCATAAGAGACATGTTTGTATTTCAATAATTCAATTACACGCCAAATGCATCAGTAAAACAAAGAGAAAATCATGGAGGAAAGCAAAAGCAGTGTGAAAAGCTGAAGCTGTGGTTGAGTTTGCCTGCGCGGTGCGTTGGGCTGTTGCGCGGCGCACACAGCCTACGCGGCGCATAGAGCCACTCTGCACAGTGTAAAATTACACTGGCGCAGCGCACACAGCCTGTGCGGCACGTTGGGCTGGTGCGCGACGCACAGGGCCGGAACACTAATTTTTGTTATTTCTTCACAAAAACTCAAATTAACTCATCCTCCTATGCACCATGTAAGTTTGTGTGACTTTGTAATTGCTCATGGCTGGTGTTTGGTGTGGTTTCAAAGATTGGTTGGAGAATTTTTAACATCAAAAGTTAAACCCTAGTCTCTTGTTAGAAATGGCTCTTGTAGGGTTTGAAAGTTGAGTTTTAAAGTTTGATCTTGGTGCTAATCACCCACATTGTTTATTCCTTTCCCGTCACTGTCATATTGTCATTCATAGTCCCTCTCCTATTCCCTTATAAAACCGCTCATATCACTTATTTCCTAAATCCTATTATCCCTATCCTAAACCCTATCATTCCCTATCACTATCACTATCCCATATCATTTGCAAAGAGTCCCTAATTCTAAAATTTCCCAAAACCAACATCCCTAAACACAGTCAAGTGACTGTTAACACATTTCAAATCTCACTTGACAAACTCCACAGTCCAGTTATACCTACTGTCCCATATTCCTCACAGTACCTTATTTCCCTTTGGCACATTTGGAATTGAAAACAAAGACACCAAGTCTTCATTTCTCATTTTCAACCAATCAAACATATACTTTTCATACACATTTCAACACCATGACGGACACAGATTCATCCTATGACAACAGTGATTCCGCCACTGAACTGCATGCACCAGGAGGGCACTGAGGAGATGCAAAAGACATGATCAACTTCAAATCTTGGCTGAAGCTTCTTTGGCTGAGCATGATACTTGATGGGGGAAGTTCACTCCAAATTTCAGCAAATTTGGAGAAAATTTTGTCATTTTGAATTTTTTTGGTCGCAAAACAGATTTTTCCGCCCGACACGTCGCACCACTTGGGGCGCGCTTATGATTGGGACATCTTCTGGAGGAAAAATTGATATTTTTGAGTTTTTTATGATAAATTATGCATTCTCGGGAATGGATGAGATATTTCATCAAGTTCTGGGTGGTTTAAAGGGTCAAAAACACCTTGAAAATGGCCTTTCTGCCACCTTTTGCACATACAGGAACCAGTCTTGGGAGATTGAAGTTTCGAAGGGGAAAATGACATCCAAATCCAAAAATTCCACTTGGGTTGGATAGTAGACAGATATGGCTTTCCAATGCGCTATCCTAAGCTCAATTTGGACTTCAGGAAGTGCCTCAAAAATAGCTCCAAAGTGGCGCGACACATTGAGTTTTTGGGCGCGACGCATAGAGGAATTTGGCTCATTTTTCACTCTTCAGCTTAGAAATTTGCCTAGTTTTGACTATTTTTACTTTTTGATGTAACTCTTGATCTATATTGATGTAATTTGATGACCATGATGTAAATTTAGCCCATTTTTACTTGTTCTAGAGGATTCATTCACTAAAAAGTGAAAATTAAATGAATGAATCAGTTTCCTACCATATAGAGGCAAGTTGTTTGATTGCATAGATTTCAGTTCCTTGTTTAGAATTGGTTGAAAAAGCTCCTAGAAGGATGAGCTCGACTCATAGAGGCATGGGAAGGGGTTAAGATGGTCTATATCATGTATTTTCTGAGACATTTTCAGGGTTGGACTTTTGGGAATAGTTTGGCACCTCATTGTATATTCATTTCAGATTTTTGGCAAAGGAAAGACCTGAGTTTTGTAGCACTTGTTGGGATCCTTGTGGCTCTGAGTTTTGATGATGTTTTTCTCCATGTATCTGTAAGTTTCATTAATTTTTATGTATGCCATTTCCCTTCTCTTTTCTTATGAATTAAACAAATGAGTAACTAAGGTATAATTCATTAGTTTGCTGGTGCTCTGCCTTAAACTTTTGTTTAGTCTTACATGTTTTCGTCAGTTTGAAGAGGATCCTTGCACCTTCTTTCCCTTTTTAGCTCCTCAACAGTATTTTCTATCCATTCATTGAATCTAAGACATCAAAGCCATTGCCTTCCCTGCCCCTACTCGAACTCTGCAAGAAATTGGCCTCATCCCCAAGCCCAAAACTGCTTTTCCCATTTTCCAACAAAAAACCCCTAAAAATCATTCCAAAATCCTTGATTAATATACCTAGACTAAAATTAGCACTTATTTCAGTCATATCAAGGCCTATTGATACATTTTTACTGAGATTGACCCGGAGAGAGCCCTCTCCTGTTCTGGTAGGGCCAGCTACTAGATTGAGCGTCGTCTGGTGTTACCCTGAATCCTGCCTTCCTTCAGCCTAAGGTGGATTTGGGCCATAACATAGTGACGACCATACTGGGGAGAAGATGGTTTGCTTGTTGGTGTTATTTGTTTCATAAGCTACAGACGGAGCTTGAATTTATGCCAGGTAGCCTTCGAAACGCTTTTGCTTTGCATTAGCAGAAGTAGATAAACGCTGCTTCAGTCAATCTCTAGTCTAGTTTGTAAACGTAAAATCTAACTTGTAAATTTCCCCAGTACGTGTATCAAGTTCAGATCTGATGGTTGATGGTGGACAATGATCAGACATTAGAAGGCTGAAATCATTCACATGGTGACTCCAACTCAATGTAGAGACTCGACTGGAGGACTAACTCTTTCTCTATGAAAATGGAAGGATCTTACACAAAGTTTAGGTATCCAAAGTGGAATGGTGTTCAGGATCTAGTCTGCTTTCTTGTAAATTACTTCTTTGCTGTTCTTGAAGCTGTCCTCAAAGTTTTTCAGAATTTGTTGTATGATAAAGGTGATCAATATCTTCACTCGACCTATTCAAAAAGTGTAAATACTGAGTTTCCCTTTGATCTTGGCCTCATTACTTTTCCCACATCTTATCATGACTCTATTCAGAGTGATGAGCCTAAAGAAAAAAAAATTGATCCCGTAGCTCTTGTATATACTCCTACACCTTATATAGTCCTAGATAGGTATAAACCTCTTGTTTTACCTTCTGTTCTTCATGCTTTCCCTAAAAATCATGACCTATATCTACCAAGATTTGACGGTGAATGTAACAATGTCAACGCTGAGCAACATGAACAGAATGTTGAGACTTTTCTAGATCTTTTTGAAGTTGATGACGAAGATATTAGTATTAGGCTTTTTGCTCTTTCTTTGCAAGCCAAAGTCAAGAGTTGGTTTAAAGCCTTTCCTGATGCGAGCATCTCAGATTTCCAGGAGTTCGTCGAAGTTTTCCTCGACAGGTGGGTGGTCAGACAAAACCTTTTCTTGATTATTGAAGAGTATAACCAGCTAAAAAGACTGCTAGGGGAGACAGTACAATAGTTTTCTGCCAGATTTAACCAAGTATATTTTTCGATGCCAGCTGATATAAGACCTTCTCCTAGATCTGCTCTCTTGCACTACCCGAGTGCCTTTGATCCAAAAATGGAGTTTCAGTTGAGAGAAAGGAATATTGCAACACTTGTAGAGATGTAGAACAGTGTAGTAAATGTAGAAGCTCATTTGCTGATCCGAAGGGCAAGGTTGAAGGAAGAAGAGATGAAAAACATAGATACAGAGAAATTGACATCTCTAGAGGTAAAGCTTGACATGTTGGTAAGTGCAGTAGAAGAGATGATGCAAAATAAAACCACAAGGAATGAGTATAATGTTCAAGCCCATGACTTGATGATTGAAGAAGAACAAGTTGTTGATCCAAAACATTTTGTTTCTTATTCCAGTTGTCATAGTGATTGTTTTATAGATCATCTTGAAGAAGAAAGAGCTGTTGATATGACGTGTATGCTTGATGATGTGTTGTATACTGATGATTTGCCTCAGTTTGATCAGTATGATGATGATTATGTTCTCCAAATAGAAGCTAATATTGCAGACAAATCAGCAGCTAGTTTGTGGAAGGAGGACGTTCACTTTCAGCAGCTCAAGTACAATGATCAAACGATGTGTATCAGCTATGACAATGATGAGGAAAGTGCAGCAAATTTTGAAGTAAGTGAAGGATCTTTGCCTTTTTTTTTTTATTCATTTCAGTTCATCAGAGATAAATTCCATGCAATCAGAAATCAGCTGCCAACAAGCCTTGATTTGGACCATATTGTGGGCAATGAAAACATTTTTCAAGACTTCTCATATTCAGATTTGCAGTCCCCGAATTTCATTGATTGTCAAGTTGTAGAGGAAGCCATGGAAGCTGGCACGTATGATCAAATGCTACAAGGTGACTCTGTACCATTTTGTTTTGAATCATTTCAGTTTTTGAAGGGTAAATTGCATAGTAAATATTCAAATGAGCAGCCTATAGGAAATCAACAATCGCTCAGTTTTAATGTTGAGGATGAGACAGATATCGAAATTCTTGAGCAAGTTGTTAATGAGAAATCTTCTCCTGAAGCGACTGATGAAATAATTTTTCATACAAAACCCTCCCTAGCATCAGATTTGCAGCCACTAAATGAAATTGAAGGTCATATTACAGATGAAGGCATGGAAGCCGAAATACATGATTTAATGATGCAAGAGGATTCTGTACCCTTTTGTTTCGAAGCATTTCATTTTATAAAGCAGAATCTTCATAATATATCTAAAGAAAAAGATGAACAGCGAGTAGGATGTCATATAGTTTCAATGGATACATTGCAGCAGTCTTCTCAAGTTTTTGATGATCCTATTGCTCGTGTGTTGGATGATGTTTGCTGTAAAAATTCTTCTTCATTGGCTAACCATGTGACAGAAAATAATGTTGATAATAATATTATTCAAAAGTCGCCTTCATTGTCTTGTCTAACAGATTTTTAATTACAAAGCCCATTTCAAGGTTTGCAGTCATATGAGGAGATTGATAAGGGAGACTTTTGTTCTGTTTGGAATCAACAAAAGAGTTTGGTTATCCACGAAATTCAGGATCCTTTTGACAGCCTGCTGCAATCACCAAAGAAAGACATCACAGATGTGAGGAAAAGTTTAATATCCAGCTATGAATATTACTTGGAACAAAGCAGTAATGTGTTAATGGAAATCAATAGCTATGTTTATGAATATCCTTTCGCAGTATTCTTGAAATCATCCAGTCAATTCATGCTTTGCAAGTTTATCAGCACTCGACTTGATTCCGAGTTTCCATGGGAGTTGCCTTTTGATTCTTCCCTTTTCCTGCACATCAGAAAGAATTTGGGAAGAAATCAAATAGCAGCCAGGATGCTTACATGGTTGCATTGGCTGTTCCATTTCACTTGATCGGGTGGTGATAAGAACAATTAGAGTAGGTTTGATGAATAAGCTCAATTGTGAGCATCTTTCCAGTTTGTTAGTTATGTTTTAGTCATGTTTGGTTTTATTATGGATTTCAGTTTTAGCCTTCAGTCAAAGTCAGTCTGCGCAATGTCAGTTTTTGTGTTTTGACTCCATTGCCCAATGGATGAAGGCATTGTCTACTCTCCCAAAGATCTGTAGTTCTTGGCACCTCCAAGGAGCTACCATCCCCATTGGAGCCAATGTTAGAGTTGGTCTGGTCATCCCCCCGTCAGAGATCATTTCTCTTATTTCATTTCATTTTTAGGTGTCTCATTCAGTTCATTTATCTGCATTCCATTAGGGGCATGCCATAATCTGATGGAAGGGCCTTTTCACTCATACCCCTCATTTCATGTACCTACTGGTCCGTGTCTACTCATTAAAGTCAAATTTAAAAGTCACTTACAGTCCTGTTTGGTCTCTTGGTCAGCAAAGAGTTTTTAGGGTTTTTCAGTCATTAGGTCTAGGGTTTTGCAAATTTCCTCTTCAAAGTGTCTAATAGTGTTAGTAGGCACATGAGGGAGGTTCAAAATAAGTTTTCATCTCAAGAAATTTCATTGTCATACTGCTTGATCGTGACTTTTCTTCAAAACTCTGTTTTGAAGAAAATCGTCATTTCGTTCTTTGTAATAAATTTCCATGTATATTTTCAAGGTTTTTCAGTTGAAAATGTTCAGGCGCAGCCCTGGTCATCCTTTGTCGAATTCAACGCCAGCTATCCCTGCAAAAAATAGTCAAGAGTTTCTTCATTTAGCCAAAAAATCGAAGTGGAAGCAGAAAATAGAGTTATGAGCAAAGTGCCAAAGTCTACAAAATTAGAAAGAGAGTTTACCAAATCAAAAATCAAAGTTCATGCCATAAGAGACATGTCTCTATTTCAATAATTCAATTACACGCCAAATACATCAGTAAAAAAAAGAGAAAATCATGGAGGAAAGCAAAAGCAATGTGAAAAGCCGAAGCTGTGGTTGAGTTTCCCTGCGCAGTGCGTTGGGCTGTTGCATGGCACACACAGCCTGCGCGGCGCATAGAGCCACCCTGCACAGTGTAAAATTACACTGGCGCATTGCACACAGCCTGCGCGGCGCGTTGGGCTAGTGCGCAGCGCATAGGGCTGGAACACTAATTTTTGTTATTTCTTCACAAAAACTCAAATTAACTCATCCTCCTATGCACCATGTAAGTTTGTGTGACTTTGTAATTGCTCATGGCTGGTGTTTGGTGTGGTTTCAAAGATTGTTTGGAGAATTTTTAACATCAAAAGTTAAACCCTAGTCTCTTGTTAGAAATGGCTCTTTTAGGGTTTGAAAGTTGAGTTTTAAAGTTTGATCTTGGTGCTAATCCCCCACATTGTTTATTCCTTTCCCGTCACTGTCACATTTTCATTCATAGTCCCTCTCCTATTCCCTTATAAAACCGCTCATATCACTTATTTCCTAAATCCTATTATCCCTATCCTAAACCCTATCATCCCCTATCACTATCACTCTCCCATATCATTTGCAAAGAGTTCCTAATTCTAAAATTTCCCAAACCCCACATCCCTAAACACGGTCAAGTGATTGTTAACACATTTCAAATCTCCCTTGACAAACTCCATAGTCCACTTATACCTAATGTCCCATATTCCTCACAGTACCTTATTTCCCTTTGGCACATTTGGCATTGAAAAAAAAGACACCAAGTCTTCATTTCTCATTTTCAACCAATCAAACATATACTTTTCATACACATTGCAACACCATGACGGACACAGATTCATCATATGACAAAACAGTGATTCCGCCACTGAACTGCATGCACCAGGAGGGCACTAAGGAGACAAAAAAGACATGATCGACTTCAAATCTTGGCCGAAGCTTCTTTGGGTGAGCATGATACTTCATGGGGGACCTTCACTCCAAATTTCAGAAAATTTGGAGAAAATTTTGTCATTTTGAATTTTTTTGGTCGCAAAACATATTTTTCCGCCCGACGTGTTGTGCCACTTGGCGCGCGCTTATGATTGGGACATCTTCTGGAGGAAAACTTGATATTTTTGAGTTTTTTATGATAAATTATGCATGATCAGGAATGGCTGAGAGATTTCATCAAGTTCTGGGTGGTTTAAAGGGTCGAAAACACCTTGAAAATGGCCTTTCTGCCACCTTTTGCACACACAGGAACCAGTCTTGGGAGATTGAATTTTTGGAGTGGCAAATGACATCCAAATCAAAAAATTCCACTTGGGTTGGATAGTAGACAGATAGGGATTTCTAATGAGCTATCATAAGCTCAATTTGGACTTTGGGGAGGGCCTCAAAATCAGCTCCAAAGTGGCGCGACGCATTGAGTTTTTGGGCTCGGCGCATAGAGGAATTTGGCTCATTTTTCACTCTTCAGCTCAGAAATTCGCCTAGTTTTGACTAGTTTTACTTTTTGATGTAACTCTTGATCTATCTTGATGTAATTTGATGACCATGATGTAAATTTAGCCTATTTTTACTTTTTCTATAGGATTCATTCACTAACAAGTGAAAATTAAATGAATGAATCAGTTTCCTACCATATAGAGGCAAGTTGTTTGATTGCCTAGATTTCAGTTCCTTATTTAGAATTGGTTGAAACAGCTCCTAGAAGGATGAGATCAACTCCTAGAGGCATGGGAAGGGGTTAGGATGGTCTATATCATGTATTTTCTGATACATTTTCAGGGTTGGACTTTTGGGAATAGTTTGGCACCTCATTGTATATTCATTTCAGATTTTTGGCAAAGGAAAGACCAGAGTTTTGCAGCACTTGTTGGGATCTTTGTGGCTCTGAGTTTTGATGATGTTTTTCTCCATGTATCTGTAAGTTTCATTAATTTTTATGTACGCCATTTCCCTTCTCTTTGCTTCTGAATTAAACAAATGATTAACTAAGGTAGAATTCATTAGTTTGTTGGTGCTCTGCCTTAAAATTTTGTTTAGTCTTACATGTTTTCGTCAGTTTGAAGAGGATCCTTGCACCTTATTGCCCTCTTCATCTCCTCAGCATTTGTTTCTATCCATTCATTGAATCTAAGACATCAAGTCCATTTCCTTCCCTGCGCCAACTCGAACTCTGCAAGAAATTGGCCTCATCCCCAAGCCCAAAACGGCTTTTCCATTTTTCCAACAAAAAACCCCTAAAAATAATTCCAAACTCCTTGATTAATATACCTAGCCTAAAATTAGCACTCATTTCAGTCATCTCAAGGCCTATTGATACATTTTTACTGAGATTGACCCGGAGAGAGCCCTCTCCTGTTCTGGTAGGGCTAGCTACCAGACTGAGTGTGGTTTGGTGTTACCCTGAATCCTGCCTTCCTTCAGCCTAAGGTGGATTTGGGCCATAACACAGCGATCCTTAGTAGTAGACATGACAGTGTTGGATATTTTATTTAAGTCATCCTCTGTTAGTGTCAAGGCCTCCTGCCCTGCCTTTTTGGAACCTTTTTTATTTTTGCGTGATCCTCGAGCACCCTGAGAGTCATGCTTGGTTTCTTTGGATGTTTTAGCTTCACCTGTCCCCTTTGGCACAGATCCATTTTTTTGGCATTGTTGTTGTTTCTATAGTCTTACCAGTTCTTGTAGGGGTTTCTTCCTTTTTTTTTGCTTTCTTTGTGACCTTCTCATCGAATGTCTCTGTATTTTTCTAAGTGGTTTTCTCCATTTATTTTCCTATTGGAGTGAAATTCTTTGTCAGTGTAGGTGATTTCAACCAGACCGATGACCATTCTCCTATCACTCTCACTAAATCATCCTCTATCACCAGATATGGTAGCTCATACCATACTCCTTCTATGATGCCCTTGGTGCAGATATGAATATTATGGAATGTAGCTTTAAAATTGGCTACCATCTTTTACTACTCATATAAGGTAGGTGACAGTCACAGCTTTGACTGCACCACCTGGTTCAAGGTAGCATCATAAAAAACCCAAAAAAAATTATTTGCTTTCGCATGCACTGGGTCTGAAGAGTTCCAAAATGTCGAGTAGCACGCAGCTTCGCACATCTTTGGTTCAATCTCAGGGAACCGTGTATCTTTCAGGGTTCTCCACCCAATCAGCACAATAAATAAGAGGAGCAAAGCATAATGGAAGGGCTCGCCTTCATCCTGTGCCTTGTGCACATTTTCTAAAGCTTATTTACATAAGTAACTGCACCAATTATAAATTACACCTTTTTGATAGTGTCATGTGAGCGCAATCGAATGAAAGGGCATGTCCTTGGGCATGCACTTACACATTGTATTGCAGTCCAAGATGAGCATACCAAAATTCATGGCGAGGTCATTTATTTCCTCTACAATGAATCCATGAGTATTTCTTGTGACATTGTATTTCTTCCTAATTTGATCTGCAACTACCTTCTCCTGCACCTTACCACCAAAGTCAGCAATAGGGTCGACCCCCTTAGCAGTCAGACCTATGATTCTATGGATTAATATGCATCTATAGGGATGTTCACTCCCAATCATAAGGTGCCACCGTGGACTAGAGATATCAACTATATGACGCATATATCATTGATGGGGTTTCACCCAAAATGAGGGATCTGAAGAAAATTGAGCAGCCTTGTCTTATGCAGACCTAACACCCCCCTCTTTGGCTTAAGATGCACTACGCCTCATTCATAAGTGATGTTATCCAAATATATCTCTAGTGTGAGGTCTGGAACTTCTTGACATCCGTGATGTCCCAATCATTAAAGCAGAGCTGCAGAATCTTTTCAAGCATGTTCCCTTATATTGGGACAATCTCAATGATCAGGGGTACTTGGATACTCGTGCACATGTTGTTCAGGTCCTTAGGTGCCTTGACAGG